>SNQJ01S0015377.1:33785-45868 GCA_010110895.2 Picea sitchensis
GCATGTTTAGTTACAACTAGTACAACTAATCTTAACTCACTTAACTACACTTATAATTTTGTTACAAATCCAACTCACTCAGTTATGAATGAAATAATAGATTAATATTTATTGTCTAATTTATTTAAGGGAAAAGTAAATTATACACATGTTTCTTGTTGACTTTTCAACACAACGCTATGGAAAATAGAAGAAGGAAAGATCCCTTTTGCAGTGATATTATCAATTCACTAGCTAAAGAAGACAATAAATTCCACTGGTCTACCTCGTACAACTAGTTCTTGAACAAGTCACCAGAAGAAAAGAAAAATGACAGACTCTGGACCACATGCCTAGTTAATGTTTGTTGTGTTCATGAAGACTTTGACTTCAAAGAACTCATAACATAGTGTGCTCGAAGGTTCGAATCAAGGACAAGGATGATTAATGTAACAATGAAAACAAAGAATCCAATGGTGCTTACTCCGAAAATGTTCAATAAAATGCTATGTCTTTCATTTGGAAATAAAACTCTTCGACTTGCAGATGCATGTGCCTTCTTGGCTTCTCAAGCAAGGGGCTTCAATGTGTTGAGAGACTTTATGTTTCCTTTTTCAAATATTCCCACCAACCTTTCAAAAATTGATATAACCATGCTACAAGAACCATACCGAGACTTTTCATGGTTTTTCACTCATGTCGCTAGCCGCGATTCGACTTCACACATACCCAGACTAGATTTATATGCATTATACTTTTCATTTAGCAAGGATTCCATGTTTGATTAGGAAGAGGTTGTATCAAATGACCTTTGTTTTCAGTCAAGTAACTACTTTAGCACTCAAAAAAAATTCACATTCGCATATTTGGTATTCACAATTGTCTTTTGCAATTTCTTTGAGAGTCTATATTCAATTTTTGCATTGTTTAAGATAATTTTGTTAGAGATTTCAAACACATTTTAGTTGGGGTAGATCCCAGTAGAATAACCCAGGAAGTTGAATATTTTATTAAGGGAAAGGGCATTTTCATTCAAGAGAAAAAACATACTTACATCTGCTTGTATGGTTCTCAAGAAAACCGAATATATTTCCTATATTTGTGTGCGATAGATATTTTGTTGTGGAAGATTTTTGTCAGCAGAAATCCTCGTGTATTCTATTTAACAGAAAGAGAAAAAAGCAGTTCATTACATTGCCTCTTCAAGTTGGTGACACAATGGTCAAGAATCTATCCCATCTAAAACAAGTCTCAGAGACACTTAGTATGTTTAATATAAAATAAGCAGAGCCCCTAGGGGGTTTTGAACCCAAAGGTTTGTTCTCCCGACATTTACCATCAATAAGGTACATCAACCCTTTTACAATATTTTGATGAAGAAATTGTTGACAATCCGTAAAATAAGGACAATAATGCTTGCAATGATGGCTTGTTGACATAAATAAGTTCAAATACCAAAATCTAGGGTAAACCAAGGCAAAGGGGGAAAACTAGTACTAATGTCCAGTCTTCCTCCAATCGCCAACCATGTAAGATCTTCTTGCCTCAATAAAGAACAAAACAACACAAGGTAAATGAAGAACACAACAATGACAACTTTGCTAGAGATGACGATGGTGAGAAACCACCTCATGCAAATATTGAACGGGCACATATAGTGTCGCATCAAAAAAGGAAAAAAACCCAAATAGAGACAATTCGCAATATACAACAACTCCAACAAATATTGAAGATATGGAAATAGAGAGAACAAAGCTACCCAATTGGGTAGCCCGTGGAATTGTTGAAAGCTAAGAAATTACGCAGGACCTCGCAATAGAGGAACCCGTGTTCTTTTACAATCAATCATTAACATTGCACAATACTCAATAAAACAGGCAAGAAAAGAAGTTGTAGATAGAGAGGATCAATGTCAAACACAATAAGGTGGTTCAAAAATCAAGGTCAGTGGTTGATGTATCAGGAGTTGCAATGTCTAAACTCATGCAACTACATCGCTTGGCAAGAGATGATCTTGCAGATTCAATTTTAGAAAAAGAGTTGCAAACAATTAAATTGAAGAAAAGAATAAGTGAATTTGAGGAGGCACTAAGTCCCAGACCACTGTTTGAATAACCACTAGCCATACTTTCAACATAATAGACTCCCCGAAGTACTCTACTAATCTCAAGGCCAATCACGAAGGCTCTGCAATTATTGAATGGTTTCAGACTTTATGTGGCTGATAAGATTGACAGAAGACTCGATATAGTCAAACAGGTGTGGGAAATCAACACCGGACTATGTGATCTTTCATAAATGACTTTAATTTTTACTAGATATTTGCAAAGAGATTTGTAGCATGATGAAGCGTACTACAAAAATGAGGTATACACTTTCATTGCATGGGTGACTAGTATCAATGACCATCAACGAAATCAGTAGGCATTGCCCAATAGCAATAAAATAAGGCAAATAAAGGCAGGTTGGGAACAACGAATAAAAATGTTGCAATATGCAATTGTTGCTTACAAAAAAATTGATAAAAGAAGAGGCAATGTTATTTTAAAATCATTTAATGTCATTAAATAAATGCAGGGTCCATAGCTTTTCATAAATTCAGTAATGATCACTAAAGAGGATCTTAATAGTGACTCGGCGACAATGAAGACTTTATTAGCTTGTGAATTTGACAACCATGTGGAGTTTCCTGAAGAAGAAATGAAACAATGGCTTGTTACATTTGTCAATGATAATGAAGAGCACTTATCAACGATCAAGCAGTTGCAACTAGAACGCAAAGAAATGGAGGACGATATTTTCGTACTTTGAGTTAAGCAAGAAATCACCATCCCACCAATCAAAAACGATATTGATAACTAGGTCAAGAATGCCTTACAGCATATTATTAATCCATATTAGCTACCACAAACAATTTCTTCAATAAAATGCCAAAGAAAAGTATGTCACAAAACCAGATACACAACAACAAAGGACAAATCAGACTAATAGAATACTTGCTTCTTGTTAGGTAGTCTATTGTTTGCATCTGTTACTGCTATCATTTTCTTTTGTTGACTTGGTAATTGGTCATAATTATTTGTTTTATGTCCTTTACACACTTAACATAGCTTTCTAACTATCTTTCTCTCTTTCTTACAGGTCTTTCTTCTATTTATTAGTCCACGGGAGCCCTAATCTCGGTCTATTTGGACAAACACATTTACTTTTTATAGACATTATTTAAAACACAAATGTATATTTTTTGAACTTGTCGAAGAACTCTTTAGCATAGATGGCTAATGATTTTCCAAGCTTCGAGTTTAAAATTGAATTGTCAACTCTGCTTTCACTCTTTATGGTTTTTCAATGAAACATCATGTTAAGTTATGTGCATATGTACTACATTACTTGTATTATGGGAAATTCTATTTTGACTTTTAGAATTTTTCAGAAGCATTATGTAAAGGACAATTGCATATATTTTTGTTTGCTCTTTATAGGATTGTGTTCGCATATATGGACATTGGTTCTCAACCCTTTGAGTTTAAACTGAATAGTCAATTATGTCTTCATTGTGTATCATTTTTCAATGAAATATCATGAAATATCATGTTGAGTACTTTGCATATGTGGATATTTAGTTTCATTCTACAAAATGTTATTTTGACCTTTATTCCATCATTTATAAATTCTATACCATATTGTGAACACTGAATATAATACAGCCTTGTCCTTTCTCATAGCTTGCTTTATTTCTAAATGTTTAGTTAATAAACCAAATACATTGTCAAGTTTCATTTTAGTGGTCTATGGTGACAATTTATACTACCCCATTTAATCCGCATAAAAATTGCAAAAGCATATGCCCTACTCCATTGAACATTGTCTATTGGACCAACACTTTCCTACACAATATTGTTTCGCATTTGTGTTATTACAAAACCAGTTTTCCTATTAAGTTGGAACATCGACAATCGCTTTGCTTTTGCATTGTATTTGATATATTTAGTTTTTATGTGTAATGTCTTTTCTCACCTTTGGTTGAAAAAACACTTTTCTTATTAAACTAAAAGTTTGACAATACTGTTATTTTTGGACTCTGTTTCATTTATTTCATCATATGCACATTGTCTTTTTTGAACTTCGAAAAAAAAAATACAAGTAACAATTTCTTGATGTGTTGCTCACAATTTCAACGATCTGCACAAGCAACATGTATTGTAAAGGGAATCTGATCACATATGCTTTCCGCGTATACTAATTTCTGCACAGTTTTCATTGTCTCGCACATATCCTGACTTTTGTGCACCTCACATTGCTTCTAGCATATCCTGAACTCGACACACTCTACATTGCCTATGTGCATCTTCATCTTTGCAATCTCTTTACAAAGTTTTATCATAGATGTTTTTATATAGTTATACAGTAAATGCCATGTCTTCTGTGGACAACTACATGACCTTTGCTTCTTGCACACCCACACATTATATCCTCTGCACACTTTACATAGATTTGAGCGAATGTTGGCACCAACACAATTTACATTGCTTTCGACACATCCTGCCATCCTCACCTTGCTTCTTGCTAAGTTTCATGCTCCATGTTTTTTTTTTACATAGTCTAATGCCAAATTTGATATTTTGTGCGGAGAACTTTGGATCCTTTGCTTCTCGCACATGCTACCGTCTGCACACTTTTCACTGATTTTTATGTGTGAAGCATCCACAATCCCATCAGTCTCCTTTATATCCACAAACATTTGCTTCCGCACAGTAGAAAGAGTCAAACCAAAAATTTGATTATACTATTATTTCTTTTTATCCTCTTGTTCCCCTCGGAAAACAATAGCATCTTGCAATAAAGGTGCCATAATCTTTATATTATTATTCTAATGCATACTCAACAACTAAACTAGAAATGAATTGCAAATACAAAACATCAAGTCAGTTAACTATTGTCCACATTAAACTTTAGAATGTATATTTCATAATTGTTCCAACTTTTGTAATTTCCGCTCCTTATCCTAACTTCCAAACACTTTACATTGGTTGTCGCATATGCCAATGTTGCCACTAAACACTTCATCTACTTATGTTGCTTCTTGCATATGCTAACCACCCATTCAACCCTTATCTTACTTAGTACTAAGGTTTGATCCACACATTTACTATTTAATTACTAAGTTTTACTTGACATTAAAAATTTAGTAAGCTTTAATTTACATTCAACAATTGACAATCTTGCACATTTCTTCAAACTTTTATCCTAAATGTTTTTTTATCCAAACACTTTACACTGCTTTCCGCGTATGCTAATCTTCCCATTGAACATTACACTTTTCACTAACTTTTATGTGCAAAGCTCCAACAATTTCATCGCTCTCCTTTATATATCCACACATTTACTTGCTGACAATAGACAATCAAACTAAAGATTTAGTTATTTCATCATTTCACTTATTTTCTTTTTGCACATGCTAGCATCGTGCGTTTCGTTTTGTTGATTTCATTGTCTTGTCAAATTCAAATTACAAAATATATCTATTTGTCACAATTTGTCATGTGTACTGACAATGTGATGACTTTGTCAATCGATTTCAATAGATGTAGCCATTCATAAATATGATGCTTCTCTTCATTCATAATTCCCTCTTGTCTCAATACATAGCAATTATTTTTAACAAACTCTTATGCTAAATGTTTTTGGGTCAACAATACTAAATGTTTTCACTTGTTTTTTTATTTTTTCCTATCATTCTCCTCTTCCATAAACAATAATTCTATTGTACCTATACAAAGCTACAAAAGCTATATGTGTTCGTACTATATGTCTGTGCCAAATATGTATGATTAACATTTATTAAATTAAAAAATAATTATAAATAATTTAATTATTTGTATAGGACTATATTAAAAAATTTACACCAACTAACAGACATCATTATCAAATACTATCGTATAAAATTTAGCCATAATTTCTATCATTTACATCCATTTCAATCACTTACAAAAATAACTACATGGTTTTCTACATATTTTATTTACTAAGTGTTAGTTGTGCAATACATGTCTAGAGGTGTGAAAGCCATATGTGTGCAGACTATATGTATGTGCTAAAGAAGTATTTTATTAAGTGTTTGTTGTGCAAGGATATACATGTGTGTATCTGCAAAAGCTATATCTGTGTAGACTATATGTCTATGCTAAAGATGTATGATTAACTTTTATTACATTAATAATTAATATTTATTTTTAATATATGTATAGACATAAAAAATTATTTTTTAAAGCATATGCATATGCATAACAATATTCTAATGTATGTCCTAAGCATGACAATAAAAGGTTGGCTCCTAGACAGAGTGCTAAAATTGTATCTGGCATGTTGAAGTATGCTCCCTTAATGAACTCAGCGGGTTATTGCAGGGTTCCGGAGTTTTATAGGTCTATACTTAGACAATCAGTTATCTTGGGAAGTATGTGGATGATTCTATAGCAGGACATCATTGGATAATGATTCTTGTTAACAACTCAAGGGACGTTGATTGTAGATTTATAGACTGAAGTTCTTCGACATCAAAAAAAAATAAAAATAACAATATTCTAATGTTGATAACATTGACAACTGTTAGACTAATTGTTCAGTGTGAGGGGATATACCTATGTAGATGTGTGAAAGCTATAAGTTTGTAGCCTATATGTCTATGTTGAAGATGCATTTTATTTACTAAATGCTCAATGTGAAAACATATACCTATGCGGACATGCACAATCTATATCTGTGCACACTATATGTCTATGTTGAAGATGTATAATTAAGTTTTATTAGATTAATAATTCACTTTTATTTTTAATCTATGTATATACCTAAAAATGTAGTTTGTTAAGTATATGCATATGCATAACAATATTCTATTATTGATAACATCGATAGCTACTAGACTAAGTGTTCGTTGTGAGAGCTTATATTCATTTATGCCCATTTCAATCACTTACAAAAATAACTACATCATTTTTTATGTATTTTATCTGCCAAGTGTTTGATGTGCATGCATATATTTGTCCAGAGGTGCAAAAGGTATATGTGTGCAAACTATGTGTTTTTGTTGAAGATGTATATTATTTACTAAGTCTTTGATATGCAAGGATGAACCTGTGCAAACCTACAGAAGGTATATTTATGCATACTATTTATCCGTGTTGAAGATGTATAAGTCCATGTTGCACCACTAGGACTATAGCAATCAATTTTTGCTTCACCACGATTTTTTATTTTTTTTTGCATTGACAAAATTTTCGGGCTTTTTCCCATAGTTTAACTTTTTTTTCTATTTTCTAGAATGTTATAGCAAGATTTTCCTCGCGCTATGCAAATTTTCTCAGAAGTCCTTTTTCCATTTCCCTATCAGACTTGAAGTCCCTTTTTGCAAATACCAGAGATAAAAACAATATTTTTCCACATATATGCGCCCTAACTATTATACAGCATACATATACGCAGGTTGCACCATTACAACCCGCGTACATCGGGTTTTGTGCCCAAAATTAAAAAATAGTGTCGGGTTTCCATGTCACATCACGAGATCCATGATCCTTGACCTTCCATATACTGGAAACATTCTGACTCTACCCTTCAGTTCCATTTGAAGGCTATAAATGGGCCATATCCAAGTTGTGGAAAAGAGGAGAAGAATTCAACTTTGAGAGCAAAGTTACTCTGGATAAATTATTCACTTCATATTGAGTTTGCATCCCTTTGTCCTTTTAAGTCTGAACACATTGTTCATCCCCCAATCTCTTCCCTACTTGATTGAGAACCTCATTGTCTCTCTTATATGAGCTTGCCTTTGGTGGAGGCCCAGCTGGAAGGGACTTAGTTTCTCGATTTTGAACCATGCCGACACAGAAGTTTGTAATTCATCCACTTCTATTGATTACATTTTAATAGAAATACTCTTTTCTCGTCTAATTGATATCTTGCAAATATTTGAATTGTTATTCCATGGGCATATTTGTTATGAATGTTGATGGATTATGCTATTGAATGTGCTAACTTTATATATTATCACCATGTGCTTGTGTTTCTTGGTTGTTGAGGACAAGTTGCAGGTGTATTTCTTTGAGTCAAGTGCTCAACGGTGGACTTCATTGAACGTTTGGACGAGGTAGGCTCTTTATCTTGTCTTGTTAGCATATTTGCTTATATAGCATACCTGGGATTAGAGTTGATTTCTGCAGTCATTTCTGTCTGTTGTGGTTTACCCCATGCTATAGAGAGATTTTCCTCGTAACAAAATTTTCAACCATATTGGGGATAGAATCTTCCTTTTGGGGTTTGGAGTGTTTTTCTCCTTTTATTACTCTTGTTTATATTGAGTTTATTGTCATCTAATTGTTTTTTTCATTGTTGGCATTTGATCTTTTGGATCCTTATTATTGATCTTAGTACATGTATGGAAAGATTGCATATTATTTGGAATTGCATAATTAAATTGAAAATTGCNAAAGAAATAAATGTGTAAGGTGAAATTTATTTGTAAGCTTTGTACAAATGATCATGTTACTCATTTATGACCCAAACTTGTGGAAGTTGTGAGGCTCTTGTCTCTACCACCCGCCATGCTGACAAATCCTTTCCCACATAACCAACACATGGCCTCGATCTCCTCAAATGCCGAAAATGTGGTCGGTAGGATTCAAAATCAAACCGCACAAGATGGTGACTATTTTTCCATCAATATGATCAATTCTCAGGTTAATGTAGCCACCCAATATCACAATTACAGTTCTCCACAAACTGTACCTAGTATAGAATCTCCTCCTTCTCTGGAGACTCCCTTGTCGATTGAAAAATCAGATCCACCACCTTGTATTCCGAAAGGAGTACTCAAGTTCTCTACCCACAATCCTAATGCTAGATCCGCCTAGAATTACTCTATTCTTGAGTACTTGGGTCAAACCTTTTATTCAATGTTGGCCCTGGAGGTACTCCAGACGTGTCCTTCATAGAGGAATTCATTTCTATCTGCATTAGGAGCTCTAGATCCCAGTGGCTCAAAAGTTATCACGTTTGACATCACAGATCTGCATCCTTTCTTGCCTTACCATGTGGCATTCCAAATCCACATGGGTTACTCAAAGTAAACCATCAATCGTGCAATTTTTTATGAAGGCATTGCACCATGTGTGATGTCCCTGGTATGTTGGAAAGGTCTTGGCTCTTTGACTCACTCTCAGTCTTCGACCATGTTGACTACTTTTGATAGTCATTTCTTCCACCCTCACGGTATTCTTCCTGCCTTTCTGGTCCAGTTAGGTGGGAAGACGATAGAGGTGGATGGCAAGGTGGTTGATGTTCCCCTTGATTATAACTTGTTACTAGGATGCAATTGGACTTACGCTATGACTGTCATCATATCATCTGTCTTGCACACTCTTTGGTTTCCTCACGATGGTAATATCATGACGATTGACCAATTGTCCTTTGCGTATGTGAGCCCCAGTGCATCTGTTAGACAATTCTCAACCGACAACTGAGAATATCAGTGTCGAAATGTATTCATCCCTTATGGGTACCTTCAACTTCATGCCATTGATTCATCATGTTTATGCCATGTCTAGTAGGCTCGTTTCGTTAGAGAGGTCTATTCCTTTCCACACTTCCTATTTTAACGATCCTTGGACCCTACCTTCCTTGAATGCATATTATGAAGGTCAGTCGCATGTTGGAATGGTTATGCCTATATCGGCAGCAGAGATAGTGTATCAATTTGTTCTTGACTCTTTCATCAATCCTAATCCTATTACCTCACAGACGCACAAGGAGGAGCCTGTTCTTAAGCCCATTTGGGCCACTTTTCCGTCTTTCTCACATGAATTAATTGATGAGACTTTTCCCTCGAATGAAGCTATCATCGAGGCCATGAATGGTTCTGAAAAACCATGGAATGATATGCATCATCGCTATTATTTTCTCCCAGAGCTTGCTAGAATTGAACAAGATGACTTTCGATCTACTCTGAGAGATATAGTCGGTCACTCCGTAGTTCCTCTTGATATGCACGACATTTATGTCAAAGGAAATATGGTGATTATCTCTCCTACTGTCACAGTCAATATCTCTCATACCCCTAGAAAGATTGAAAATGTACACATTGATGCAGATTGTTCTCCAGAAGAAATCTTGACCTACACCGAACTCTTCAAGGAATTCCAAGATTGATTTTCTTGGTCGTATGAAGAGATCTCATGAATCGACCCTCGAATTGTTGAACATGAGATTAAAACATACCCGAATGCTAAGCCTGTTCAACAATGTCTTAGATCTATCAATCCCCAGAAGGCCCCAACTATTAAGGCAGAGGTAGAGAAACTACTTAATGTTGGATTTATCTACCCGATTCCCTTGACTGAATGGGTATCCAATCTCGTTCCTGTAAATAAGAAGCAAGGAACCATCCGTGTATGCATGTATTTCCATGACCTGAACAAAGCTTGTCCTAAATACAACTTCCCGACACCTTTCATCGATTAAATCCTCTACGATTACGTGGCAAGAATTTTTTTTTCTTTCATGGATGAATTTTCAGGGTATAACCAAATTCAAATTAAACTTGAGGATCAACATAAGACAACATTTATTTTCCCTTGGAGTACTTTCTCATATTGGAAGATGCCTTTAGGACTTAAAAATACTGGAGAAACCTTCCAACGTGCTATGAACTTCACATTCCATGATATTAAGCATATAGTCGAAGCTTATCTTGAAAATCTTGCTGCTCACTCTCGTAAGAGAGTGGATCACCCTAAGCACCTTTGACTAGTTTTTGAAAGATATCGTCATTATAGAATCTGGTTGAACCCTCATAAATGCATCTTTTGTGTTAGAACTGGATGTCTTCTAGTATTTCTAGTCTCTGAGACTGGGATCATGGTAGATCCGTTAAAGGTTGAGGCAATACTTCGATTGCGCTCTCGCACACTATTCGAAAACTTCAAGGTTTACAGGAGAAAAATAACTTTTTATGTTGGTTTATAGTAAACTATGCCAATATTACTAAGGGTTTCATGAGTCTTTTGAAGAAGGACACCCCTTTTATCTGGGATGAGTGAGCCCAGGAATCCTTCGATGCTTTGAAAAAAGCCTTGGTATCGATGCCTCTACTGAACTCTCTAGACTACAACAGAGATTACTTGCTTTATGTCACCACACCCAAAGAAACGATCGGTATGGTTTTGGTTCAGGAGGATGATGAGCTCCACAAGCAAGTCATCTACTATCTTAGTCAAAAATTAGTTGGTCCTGAGCTCAAATATTCTCACGTTGAAAAGCTAGCTTTGGCTGCCGTCCATACAGTCCAACGATTACATCATTATATATTTCTTTGCAAAACTACTATGGTTGTCGATGTCAATCCCTTTCAATACATCCTTACCAGGCGTATCATAGAGGGAAAATACAATAAATGGATTCTCATTTTACAAGAATTTGATCTTGATTTCACTTTTGCGAAATCCAAGAAATCTCTACTCTTTGCAGAGTTAATATCCAACTTCCCACGATTAGACGATATTGTTATTCATGTTGATTATTTTTTGAATGAACACATTTTCCTTGTCTCAGCGTTTGACCCCTAGTATGGAGACATTGTTCTCTATCTTCAAACTTTGAATTTCCCTCAACATCTCTCATGAGATGACCGACGACATGTATGATACCAATATAATAATTACCTTATCTTTGGTGACACTCTGCATCATCGAGGAATAGACAATATCTTGTGTCATTGTTTAAATAATGAAGAATCTGAGTCAATCCTTAATGATTTCCATAGTGGGGCTTGTGGTGGTAATCTATTCGAGCTTGCGACAACACAAGAAATTTTACGAGCCAGTTATTTTTGGTCATCTATCTTTCAATAATGCATTGAAGCGGTTAAGAAGTGTCACCCTTGCTAGGTTTTCACTCAAAAAATGTGCTCGCATCCAACCCCTCTCCATCCAGTCATTATCGTTGGTCCCTTCACTAAGTGGGGGGTGGACTTTGTGGATTGCAACCCAACTTCGGCTAGAGGGAATCAACACATTATTGTGGCCATAGACTACTGTACTAAGTGGGTCAAG
>SNQJ01S0015377.1:45918-75275 GCA_010110895.2 Picea sitchensis
TACTCAAGTGCTCTACCCACAATTCTAATGCTAGAGTCGCCCATAATTACTTGATTATTGAATACCTGGGTCAAACCCCTTATGCGATGTCGCTTTGGAGGTACTCCAGACATGTCCTTCACAAAGGAATACCTTGCTATCTGCGTTAGGATATCTAGATCCTTGTGTCTCTAAAGTTATCAAGTTTGACATCACGGATGTGAAGCCTCGCTTGCCTTACCATGTGGCATTCCAAATCCACGTGGGTTACTCAAAGTATACCATCAAACGTACTTTTGTTGATGAAGGCACTACAAAATGTGTGATGTCCCTGGTCTGTTGGAAATCCCTTGGCTCTTCGACCCTTTCTCAATCTCCAACCATGTTGACTGCTTTTGACGGTCGTTCCTTCCTCCCTCACGGTATTCTTCCTGCCTTCCCGATCCATTTAGGTGGGAATACGGTAGAGGTGGATGCCGAGGTGGTTGATGCACCCCTCGACTATAACTTGTTACTAGGACGCAATTGGACTTATGCTATGAATGCAATTGTATCGTATGTCTTCCACACTCTTTTCTTTCCTCATGATGGGAAGATCATAACGATCGACCAATTTTCCTTTGTGTATGCTAGCCCCAATGCATCGGTTAGACCATCGATCCCCGTGATCGAAAATTCTCAGCCAACAACTGAGAATATCAGTGTCGAAATGTATTCATCCCTTATGGGTACCTTCGATTTCATGACACCGGTTCATCATATATACGCCATGTCCAGTAGGTCTGCTTCCTCAAAGAGGTATGTTCCTTTCCTCACTTTGTATTTAGTGATCCTTAGACCCTACCTTCCTCGACTACATCTTGTGAAGGTCAGACACATACTGGAATGGCCATGCCACTATCGACAAAAGAGATAGTGTATCAGGCTATTCTCGACTCTTTCGTCGATCCAGATATTGTTACCTCGCAAATGGACGAGGAGGATCCTGTTCTAGAGCCCGTGTGGGCCACTTCATCATCTTGTTCATGTGACTGCCTCGATGAGACTTTATCTTCAGATGAATCTATCATAGAGGCCATGAATGGTTATGACAGGTCATGTGATGATATGCATCATCGCTCTTATTTTCTCCCAAATCTTGCTAGAATCGAACAAGATGATTTTAGATCTACCTTGAGCGAGATAGTCGGTCACGTCGTAGTTCCACTTGATACGCATGAAATTTATGTCGAAGGAAAAATGGAGAGTATCTATCCTACCATCATGATCGATATCTCTCATATTTCTGGAAGGTTGAAAAAGTATACATCGTTGCGGATTGTTCGCTGGAAGAAATTTTGATCTACACCGAGCTCTTCAAAGAATTTCACGATGTATTCGCTTGGTCATATGAAGAGATTTTTGGAATCGAACCTCGAATTATCGAACATTAGATTAAAACCTACCCAGATGCTAAGCCTGTTCAAAAAGGACTTAAGGTTGTCAATCCTAAGAAGGCTCCTGCTATTAAGGCATAGGTAGAGAAATTGCTTAACATTGGCTTTATCTACCCAGTCCCCTTGAATGAATGGGTATCCAATCCCGCTCCTGTGAATAAAAAGAAAGGAACCATCTGCGTATGCATGTATTTTCGTGACCTGAATAAAGAATGTCCCAAAGACAACTTCTCGACACCCTTCATTCATCATATTCTCAATGAATGTGCGAGAAGTGAATTTTTTTCTTTTATGGACGGATTTTCAGGGTATAACCAAATTCATATTAAGCCCGAGGACCAACATAAAATGACATTTATTTTCCCTTGGGGTACATTCACGTACTGGAAGATGCCTTTCGGCCTTAAGAACACTGGAGAAACCTTCCAACGAGCTATTGACCTTCGCATTTCACGATCTCAAGCATTTAGTTGAAGCCTATCTCGACGATCTCATTGCTCACTCCCATAAAAGAGTGGATCACCCTAAACACCTTCGGCTAGCTTTTGAAAGATGTCTCCATTATCGCATCCATTTGAACCCTCATAAATGCATCTTTTGTGTTAGGTCAAGTCGACTTCTAGGATTTTTAGTCTCTGAGACTGGGATCATGGTAGACCCGTTAAAGGTTGAGGCAATACTTCGATTGCCTCCCCCATGCACTATTCGTCAACATCAAGGTTTACAGGGGAAAGATAACTTTTTACGATGGTTTATAGTGAACTATGCCAATATTAATAAGGGTTTCATGTGTCTCTAAAAGAAGGACACTCCTTTTATCTTGGATGAGAGAGCCCAAGAATCCTTCGATGCTTTGAAGAAAGCCCTGTATCGACGCCTCTAATGAAGTCTCCAGACTACAGTAGAGATTACTTGCTTTATATCATCGCAATTGAAGAGACGATTGGTATGGTGTTGGTTTAGGAGGATGATGAGCTCTGTGAGCACGTCATTTACTATCTTAGTCGAAACTTAGTCAACCCTAAACTCAAGTATTCTCATGTTGAAAAGCTAGCTCTGGTTGTTGTTCACGCAGTTCAACGATTACGACACTATATATTGCTTTGTAAAACTACTATGGTTGTTGATGTAAATCCATTTCAATACATCCTTACTTGGTGTATCATAGGGGGAAAGTATAATAAATCAATTGTTATTTTACAATAATTTGATCTCGATTTTGCTTTTGCGAAGTCCAAAAAATCACTAGTTTTTGCAGAGTTAAGATCTGACTTCCCTCGGTTAGATGAGGATATTATTCATGTTTATTCATTTGTAGATGAACACATTTTCCTTATCTCATCATCGGACCCCTGGTATGGAGATATTGTTGTCTATCTTCAAACTTTGAAGTTCTTTCGGCATCTCTTGCGAGATGACTGACGACGTATACGATACCAATATAAGAACTACCTTATCATTGACGACACTTTGTATCGTCAAAGAGTAGAAAATGTCTTGTGTCATTGTTTGACTCACGAAGAAGCTGAGTCATTTCTAAACCACTGCCACAGTGGGGTTTGTGGTGGTCATATATCTAGGCTTGTGACAACCCAGAAAATTTTGCGAGTCGGTTATTTTTGGCTGTCTGTTTTTAAAGATTGCGTTGAAGTGGTTAAGAAGTGTCACCCCTGCCAGGTGTTCACTCGAAAAATGTGCTCGCATCCAACCCCTCTCCATCCAGTCGTTATCGTCGGTCCCTTCACCAATTCGGGGGTGGTTTTTGTTGATTGCAACCCAACTTCGGTTGGGGGGCATCAACACATTACCATGGTTGTAGAATACTTTAATAAGTGGGTTGAGGCCATGCCTACAGTTAGATCCGATGGTAAGACTGTTGCCTTCTTCGTATTCAATCAAAATATAGCTAGGTTATGAATCCCGAGTGAGATTGTCACTGATCATTGCAGACACTTTCAGAATGAAATAATGAAAGAATTAGCATCAAAACTGGGATTTAGACATGGTCATTCTTCCCCTTACTACCCCAAGGAAAATGGACGAGTAGAGGCCGTGAACAAGTCTCTCAAGACCATTTTCTACAAAATTGTTAGCCGGAGAAAATCGGACTGGCATATCATGCTTTACCCAGCACTTTGGTCATACCGAACCTCGGTTAAGACTTCCACCATTTTTCCTCCTTTCCAGTTAGTGCAAGGTGTGGAGTCGATCCTACCTATTGAATGTGAAATCCCTTCTCTTAGATTGGCAGTTGTGCTCCTACCTGACACTTATGATCTCGAACAACACCTCGTACACCTAGAGATTTTAGATGAGCAGCGTCGAGACGCCTCCATGGCTATCAAAATGAATAAAAGACGTGTCAAGGTCTAATATGATAAGTTTGTTTGTCCTCAGCAGTACGTTGAGGGTGACTTGGTCCTTCTGTACGACCAAGCCAAAGAACCATTGTGGGCAGGAAAGTTCAAACCCATGTGGCACAGTCCCTATATCGTGCAACGTGTCTTAGAAAAAGAAGCCTATGAATCAGAGGATTATGAAGGGAACATACTAGTTGAGCCAAGGAATGGGCTCTATTTGAAAAGATATTACGCTTGAGCCCCAAGCTTGGGAATAACTCTTTGTATACTAATGTATTTTAGTGTATATATTTTTTCCCTCTTTTTTATCTTCAACTTGCTTATCAAGTTTTCCCTTGGTTGGCATATGTCAACGGAGTCTTCGGTCTACTTAGGATTCACATATGGGGCCAGTATTCATACACAGAACTTGGCTTCCGCTGCTTGGGTTGTTTACTCACCCGAGGGTCTACTGGTGTCTTCAACTAGAGTTTTCCTAGGGCCATCCACGAATAATGTGGTCGAGTATAGCTATGTTATAAAACTTTGACGCGATGCCATTTCGCATGGTATTCACTCTTTAGAATTTCGCTTGGATTCCCAGCTAGTAGTATGTCAATTGAATGACAGTTACCATGTGCGAGACCCTACTCTACTCTGATGATTCTTACAGGTACGGCTTTTGGAACGACATTTTTATTTTATTACTTATCATAACATACCTAGAAGTTCTAATCATGTATCCAATGCATATGTTAATTTTGTTTTAGATTGGAATTTGTCACATAACTAAAGAAAAGAAAACATTTCCATCACTGTACACATTGTAACATAAGTAAAGCCAAAGATCATTGTTTTTTATATATTTCATCTCTCCAAAAAATATGATGTTATAGTACAAAATTGGGGCTCACACCCTCAAAATACATATACGGTCGATCATACAGTAATCACGACATCTACGCATGTGGCGTCGGATGAGTGTCATGATAGCATACTATGGAATTTTGTGAGATGCCGAAAGAGTCGTACCCAAGCATGGGGCACACCTACCACTTGTCATTGCATCGCCTCCGAAAGATCCTCTACCTAAACCATGAGAATCCTTTGCGTCAAATGAGACAGGTTTCCCTGCACATTTTGAAGCACTCTATCAGCATCCCCTCCTGATGGCTCATCCCCCCGGTGCCTCCGCCGATGTCTTGGAAGTTTGTGCGGTCGTCGTGGACCCACTTCTACGTCACATACATTTTTAGTTAGTACTTGACATCATCCAAAAATATTTTTGTTTTCTTATACCAAAATACAAAAAAATGAAATATTCAAAAAACTTTGGCATACCTATGTCTCCGTAGGAAAAACCAGGTGGTAACGACATGTCTGGATATCCTCTGAAGTCAATCCCTGCGTAAGGGTAGTCCTCCAGATCCATCACCTGCCGACTCCACCAGAATAAAAACTCATTGTTGTAGGGTGTTGGCACCCTACAACCCCCCTGTCGCCTCATCACCTCAGTCCACCGTGCCATGGCTGGATTGTGAAGTCCATGTGAAACAATCTCAACTCTAGGGCCCAAGCCTGGAACCCACTCAAAGAAAAAACTACAAAGGATAGACGCGAACCCGAAGTTCCTCTTTCTACCCAGTTTGCAGTCTGTCAGCTGGCTCTTCATATTGGCCAGCAGTGAGGTGCACCAGTCATAAACCATGGGTCGCAAGCACTCCACTGAATATAACATAAGTGGCCTCGATGCCTGGTGCAAAGAGGTCGACCCTGTGATCTGTGTCAACACTAGGACAACAATCTTGAGACTCAGATTTTTTATCGCTCTGATTGGGAGTTGGCTCCCTACCTTCTCGGCCCCTGCAATGCAATGAGTGGCTATGTAATCCTCTATGTTCATGCCACTCCCAACTCCCTGGTATTTGAGGTTGACCACCTCACCCCAATGCGACAATCCTGTCAAAAAGTAGATGTCCTCAACTTCAATCCTCAATGGTTGTCCATCAAGGTTGAAGGTCTCATTATCCGGATCCTAGTATTTCACAAGCAGCTGAGGCAGTCTCACTTGAGCCCCCAAACCATTAAGATCCCAAAAATTGTATAGCCTACATATTTTTAAAGCCATTTGGGCCTTTGGATCTCTCTCCACTGCAGCATCCACCTCTTCATGCTCTCTTTTTCTCCACTTTAGCACCATCCTACAAGATTCAAACCAATTTTTGAGTTAGCAACATCTTAACAACCTTATCCACGGACATGTATGTGAGCTACAGTTTACACAGTCGTGTATAGGGTTGTTTATATGCTAGTTTTTTTTGCAAACAGTCACGTATAGGTATGTGTATACGTGACCCGATGATCTATAGCCCACGTATACCTTAGTTTCTAAATTGTGCCCTAAAATACTCAAAAAATGAGACTTAATTGCATATTTTAATCCACTAGATATAAAGAGAGGAGCAAGATGAATTACCTGGTCCAGACGTTGTTGATTCCGTCACTTGTGGCTCCCGCAATTAGCAGTTGAAATTCGGGGGCAATTTGGTCCAAAATGCACTATTTGGGTAAAAAATACAAATGTTATAGTAAAATTGTTTTTTTTTACTATTTATAGAAAAAATTTACCCACTTTACATAGTTTTGTCTAATATTTTGGCCTAATGGACTAATACGACAGTGGATGGAATTGGTTTTGGTGGTTTTATTCAGGGATTCTTGCGGTTTTTAGTGTCATGTCGCACGTTCGTAACTTTGGACAGGTATTTTCGTCATCCAACATATAGGATAGGTCACCAATCCATTATGCACACTTGCATCATCCTATGGCTGCAACTCGTAGGCCTTAGGTACGTACCCATTTAATAGTGACACAAAACCTTCTATCTGCAACTAGAAGTGTCATTATTGAATGGTAGGGACTTACCAAACATGGGTACCCTAGTTAGATCCCCTGCTCCATTCGGTGCCCATGCATAATTTTTTGTCTGTAGGATCGGGAGTCCCTTGTAGCTAATACATGACTTTATGTTTGAACCTCATTTGTTACTCATAATCATGTTGGCCTATACCTAGAGGACTCCCAACAAGTCTACTTTAAGCTCTTTTCCGACTCTCTCAAAAAGCGAAAAGATTGTTGAGTGAACTTGTCTCTTTCACACTCGTAAATTGGATTTGAAAGGACATATATTTGGTGTAAGTTTACCCCTTTATCAAACCAAGTAGACTAAGATTACAAAAAAAGGACATTTGTTGGTGTTAAGTTGTAATGCATCTCATTCTCTTGCTTGCAATATTGAGCCTATTGTCAGTTCTCTCTTTTGTGTTATAATTCTTTCACCTCAGCAGTTTGCATCATCAGCCAAGAAGAGACTTGTTTATATCCTTTACAACTTGACACCCTATACCTAAGAGGAAACATTCCCTCAAGTGTCCATCTCCCACATGCACCTCCTTGCATTGAGCATAGGCATGTTCCATCGCTAGAACTAGTTGCTTACTTGCGACACTCGTTTCCTCCTCTATATCATAACATTCATTTGACTATGAAAAATAAAAAAAAACATAGATGGGAAAAGAATATTGTCTTATATTCGCAGCAGTCATGTCGCCTTTGAACATAGCACAAAACTTTTGAGTCCACTTATCATAAAAAATTTGGGTTTAGCATGACCTTAGGAAGTTGAGCTAGTTACTTAGAGTTTACTCCTCCGATTGGTTACTCTGCCAATTCCTATGGAGAGTTTGATTGATGCCTCCTGCATCTCAAAGTTTCATCATCGAGTATATGCTGCCAGAGTCTTCCATATGTCTCATTCTCTTGTTCAAAGGATGTATATCAACCTGTGTCGGCCATTCCTCAGAACTCGACTTTGCATGTTGGCCATACCCTCAGTATGTCTCAGAATTACATGAAATTGTAGTCCTATCATGCATCCTGGTCCTACTTTCTTCATTGGTATGTAACCTTGAAGCCAACAATTGACATTTCATAATTGGTCGTTGAATGGGGGGTTTCCCTTGTGTTCGATAGCAATAAATCTATTCACAAATTGGGATTTGTGCAGTGTCTTGGATGCCATTAGCCTTATTGGTGGTTTCCTCACCTTTGTCAACAGTTTTCCTTAGTCGCTGCTATTCAGAGGGTCTTTTTTGTGTCCTGCTTGCATCTGGAACACGCGAAAGACGCACATGGTCGTTGGTTCGTGAACATGTTATTTGTCTGATTTCCTCCAAATCATCAAGCTCCTTCTTTATACCTCGTGTCGAATGATGAGAGATGCCTCAATGCTCTCTTTTCAGCGGGTCTCCTTCCATCAACTTCARCCCATCTATTCTGGAAACGAGACCTAGAGTCTTATGAGTACCTAGAGGCTTGCAGTCATTAATGGCAGGTTCACCCACCATCGACAGTTGGGAATACATCAGTKTCCCCTGATAGATGGATTCTTCAAGTGTTCGACCCCGACACCTTTATTCACACTTGTAAGAATGTACTTGGTGCCTTGATACCTACTTTCATTATCGGTAGGTKTTCTCATGTTTGTTAATGGTATACCTTAATGACTGGTAATCAAATGAAGTCTCATTGTGTTCGACCTCAAATCCTGTATTCACACAATGTAGAATTACACCTTTGGCGGATCGTGTAGAAGACTTGAAGACATCAGTTCATAGTCGCATCTTTCCTGAGTTGTTTCTATCTTTCATTGGACCAGTACCTATGTGACTTCAGTGATCATGGGAGATCAGATTGTACTCCATTGTATAAAGATATCTTCAGATTGATTTTGAGACTGGTTTTACTGGGCCATGTTCATGACTATGATAGCCTTTGGAATATAGCCACCTTTGTATTGCCTACTCATGTCCATGAATAATTGTTTGGTATATTTTCACATGGATCTTCAGTGTAATTCAAATTGGTAGCCATGTGCACAAAGTCAGTACAGATTGTAATATTCTCATGAGCAACTAGTTCTTCCAGCTAAGTATCCATTACTCCACTTCTAGGTATTATAATGTATTTCGGCCATCGCAGATACACCTCTGACCTCACACATTAGGGGGCATATGTTATAGAAAGATTTGCCTCACCCTATGCAAATTTGCTCAAAAGGCCTTTTTCCATTTCCCTATGCAGACTTGAAGTCCCTTTTTGCAAATCCCAGAGCTAAAAACAATATTTTTCCACATATACGTGCCCTGACTATTATACAGCATGAGTATACGCAGGTTGCACCATTACAACCCGCGTACATCAGGTTTTGTGCCCGAAATTAAAAAATAGTGTCGGGTTTCCATGTCACGTCACGTGACATGTGACAAGCATATTTTCCAAGCACACGAACTTTGAAAATCTTGCGACACGTGACAAGAACTTTTTAGAAGTTGCAAAAAACACTTTGAAAATCTTGCAACATGTAACATGCAAAGTTTGGAAATCTTGCAACATGCAACATAGAAGTTTGAAAATCTAGTGACATGTGACATGCATTATTTTTGCAACTTTCAAAACACATATTTTAGTATTTCCATTGTTGTAACATTATTCGAATTTTAATAAAAACTAAAATTTTATTATTATTAGTTAGTTAGTCTAAGTTTAATTTAGTTTAGGATTTATATTGTTTTAATTGTAGGTTTTATAATATTATCAGTTTTATTATCAGTTTTAATAAATAGTCGAGTAAAGATTTAATGTGTTTCATTATACATTGTATTATATATAGTAATAAAGTGCTTCTATGTTGCAGGTTGATTGGACACGATTAAAATAAATCGAGGATCTATATGTTGTTCCCCCCCCTTTCCTCGTATGCTTGATTTTTAATAAAGGCGAGTGTGCTGAAATGATAAACCATAATTTTCATCGGAACCATGTGGCAGAAACACACTAAATTCTCCCTCCCCCCTCTGAATGGTTGTTAAGACCACTATATGACCCCCCACCCCCGAAAACGTGGCATGATGATGGAATGGAAACGTGGAATGTCGACTCTAGGTGACATACTGACGAAATGATTGATTTGTTATAAAATTTATATTATAAATTTGCCATTTCAACGAGTTAGATTTTTCCATGTATTTAGGGATATTTTTTTATGATTAAAAGTTAAATCTCGTGGTTAGAAGTTATTTTGTCAACGAAGAATTGAGATCAATACTATGTGAACTATGAATGAACACTACCATTAAAGCCAAAATCTCTCTGAATTAAGATTTATCCCCAGTATTTCAAAACTTTTTTATTTCTTTCACATTCTAAATTTAGAAATGGAATCTTCTAAGTCTGGTAAAGTCAAAAGACATCTTATTGTTGAAGATAAAGATTTGGTCGATAGAGATGAAGACATATATGACATCGTACTGTCGTTTTACCTGTTTGAATTACACCAATCAGACCTTCAACATTTCAGAGGCCCTCATGATTTTTATCATGCGTGGGAATTTTATTTAGCTAAGTCCATCGTACCTCATACATACAATTCTCCTGAATATGTATACTGGTGTGCTTCAAATTACAATCTGTTTAAAAGGTCTGTCATTTCAAATAATGGATCAGTTTTATTTGTGATGAATTCCCAATCCATTACTGAAATGTTAAATCTGCCTCAAAACCCTCAAAGTGAAATATTGAATGAAAAAATATTAGCCTCTTATTTCAAATAATTGAGTTCTAGGTCAAAATATCAATGTTCTTGAAGATAGTGTTATTCTTAAAACTGATGTGTTTCCTAAAACATATAGGTAGATTATAGCACTGATGAATGCAATTTTAGGGAATGGCAATGACAAAACTGTTGATGAGTATACTCTTGGGTTTATGAACTCTATTTTCCCACCTACATTGAAACCCTTGGTTAAATATAAATGTGTCTAGTAGTTAGTCGAAAACATTCATTTTTCATTTGTTTTAATTCGAAGCTAGTAGATACTTTAGATATCAGTCATATTTGATACACTTATTCCTTTATTCTAAATATTCTATATTTCAACACCTTGAAATGAAGATTGAATGTGAAATAGGTAATCCATGTTCAATTATTCATTGGACTCCCTTAATTAGAAGGATAGCTCAAAATGTAGGGTTATCACAGTTTAATAATCAGTTTATGACATTGGTTGTTGACATCATTCATGACGAAAATACTCCTAGAATTTTCCCATAGTGTAAAGGGTTGTTACAATTAAGTCCTAATAAAATGGTAGGATATTGGTATTTGTTCAAAGATCACATAGAAATTAGAATTTATGATGTTGAAGTTCAACCTTTTCTCTTGCCTAAATTTCTAACACCTAGAGTCTTTGCTTTAGAATTAATAAGGTAAAGACTGAACCCTAATTATATTCATTTTTTGTATAAGAAACAAAAGGGAACTTTTAAGTTGAAGAAAAAAGTGATACCTTTTATCGTAAACAACAGAGTTGGTGTGCAAGATGCAGGGAAACTGCTTCAAGAAATGGAATTCCAACAAGGTGAAATGTGGATCTATGATCCTCATTCTATTATTTCAACTAAAATAATAGAGCCTGGTTCAACCCCTTATCATCATCTACCAAAACCTCAGGTGGAGCTAATAGCTAATCAAGAAAGCTGGGAAAATGTACAAAGAATTCTGCAAGTACAATAACAGAGTTATATTCAAACATCGTCGTCCCCAAGGACATAAACTCCACAACAATTTGAAAAGACATATAAGAGGAAATGCTCAAATAATGTCAGAGGTAGAAGAAGAACATTCAAACAAGAATCCAAAGACGGAATACCATGCAAAAAGCAAGATCAATATAGTGAAAGATGGGTAAGAGTCATCAGCAATAGAACTTGTAGTTGCCATAGAATTTATGTCATTAGAAAATGCAGAGAACTTGGGAAATCAAGTTGGAAAAGAATCATTGGGAATAGACCAGTCAAAGCAAGGAAATTGTTATCATGAATTTATACCAATTAAGAAGAAAGGTGTGAAAATTAAGCAACATGTTTATCCCCAAATCTGTGATCAAGGATCATCTCAAACCAACTTATAATTTGCTCTCGATTATGAAAAGGGAAAGCTAAATATAGTTGTATTAGAATCAAAGGATCAAAACATTAATTCTTCATATAATTACAAGGTTACTAACATCTCTGTTTATTTAAATGAAATCAATTATGTTGATAAAGTGGATTTGCACAGACAAATTGGGGAAATGATAAACATAGATGTTATGCAAGTTTCTCTTGGAATGAAGAAATTGCAAACTATGAATGACAAGATTCAAAATCAAATGAAACCAGAAAAAAGAGCAAATAGAACCAAGAAAATGAGGGTTGAAGAGCTTGAGCAATGGGTGATTAAAGTAGGAGATAATCCAAAATATAGTGCATCTATACAATCTCTCATGAAGGCTAAATATATTGAAATACAATCATTAAAAAAAAAACCTTAATATATGTAGAATTGATCATGTTCAAACACCCGAATTGCAAGCAATGCAGCAGGAAAAAGATCAATTACTCAGACAAATGGTACAAATGAAAGATCAGATGGAGGTGTATGAACAACAAATTCAAGCTTTAAATAAAGGAGTTTCTTCTTCCTTGTCTTCACAACCAATAGACCCATCTAAAGAATTAGCCAATGCCTTATCAGAGCTTAATTTAAAAGGAACCGAGATTGAAAAACTCAAGAAATCAATGTCTATAGAGAATGATGAAATCAAGATTTTTAGGGAACAACTAGAAGATAAATATAAAACCATTGAACAAAATCAAAAGGTAAAGGCTAAATTGCAAGGAGATGTGGAACAATTGCAGAGACAAATAATTGGTAAACCATACTTTATAGGTGCAAGACATCTCATATGGGATCAAATTATAACAAAGGTTACCAAAATGTGGGATTGTTTTAAGTTGATTGGAGAAGATAACTTATTGGCCAGTGAAACAGAGAAGGCCATACAACAAGATTTCCAAGAATTAGGAAACAGACCAAAAATAGCAACCAAAATTATAAAATATCTTAATTTTGTGTTAAAGGAGGAGTTAAAGAAAAAAGGAATTAAAGATAGAGCTTCAATGGTAATGGAGACAAAAAAAAAATTGCTAAACGAAGTTTGATCCAGGAAGCCCGAAACAAGTGCATTGTGGTCAAAAGGAATGTCAAACTTTTCTCCATTAAGTTCAATAAGTTAATATAGATGGGTTTACCTACTTTCTGGAGTAAAAAAGGAGGCGTTTTGATATTTGAAAATTATAGACAAGGTTTGTTCAAAGTCAGAGAAAGTCATGAAAATTTTAATGAAATGACTAGAGTTATAAAAGGTTAAACAATAGTGGATAGCTTAATTGATGATTTTTATTTGCTATGGCAGATCAAACATCTCTTTTTGACACCTCCAACAAATTAAAAATATATTGAGTTAGATATTGCATATAGGAAAGTGTTGACATACCAGTATCCTTCAGAGGATTGAGAAGTTCTAATTTTGTTGATACAAGAATGAGTCATCAAAACAACAACAATAAAGCTAGGAGTTATCATGGGCGAATTTATAAGGCAAATACTGAACTCTAATTATATTCATTTTGTGTATAAGAAACAAAAGGGAACTTTTAAGTTGAAGAAATAAGTGATACCTTTTATTGTAAACAACGGAGTTGTTGTGCAGGATGCAGGGAAACTACTCCAAGAAATGGGATTCCAACAAGGTAAAATGTGGATCTATGATCCTCATTCTATTATTTCAACTAAAATAATAGAGCTTGGTTCAACCCCTTATCATCATCAACCAAAACCTCAGCTGGAGCTAATAGCTAATCAAGAAATGTGGGAATATGTACAAAGAATTTTGCAAGTCCAAGAACAGAGTTCTATTCAAAGATCATAGTCCCCAGTGACAGAAAATCCATGACAGTTTGAAAAGACATATAAGAGGAAATGTACAGGATCAACAGAAATAATGTTAGAGGTAGAAGAAGAACAATCAGACAAGAAGCCAAAGACAAAATAACATGCAAAAAGCAAGATCAATATAGTGAAAGATTTGTAAGATTCATCAAAAATAGAACTTACAATTGTCATAGAATTTCTATCATTAGAAAATGTAGAGAACTTAGGAAATCAAGATGGAAAAGAAGCATTGGGAATAGATGAGTCAAAGCAAGGAAATTATTATCATGAATTTATGCCAATTAATAGGAAAGGTGTAAAAATTAAACAAGTTGTTTATCCCCAAATTTGTGATCAAGGATCATCTCAAACTAAATTATAATTTTCTCTCGGTTATGAAAAGGGAAAGCTAAATATAGTTGTATTAGAATCAAAGGATCAAAACATTAAGTCTTCAGATAACTACAAAGTTACTAATTCTCAGTTGATTTAAATGAATTCAATTATGTTGATAAAGTGGATTTGTATAGGAAAATTCAGAAAATGATAAACAAAGATGTTATGCAAGTTTCTCTTGGAATGAAGAAATTGCAGACTACGAATAAAAACATTCAAATCAACAGAAATAGGAAAAAATACCAAATAGAACCAAGCAAATGAGGGTTGAAGAGCTTGAGCAATGGGTGATTAAAGTAGGAGATAATCCAAAATATAGTGCATCTATGTAAGCTCTCTTGAAGGCTAAATATATTAAAATACAATCGTAAAGAAAAACCTTAATATATGTAGAATTGATCATGTTCAAAAACCAGAATTGCAAGTAGTGCAGCAGGAGAAAGATCAATTACTTAAACAAGTGGTACAAATGAAAGATTAGATGGAGGTGTATGAACAACAAATTCAAGCTTTAAAGAAAGAATTTTCTTCTTCGTTGTCTTTAGAACCAACAGACCCATCTAAAGAATTAGCCAGTGCCTTATCGGAGCTTAATTTAAAAGGAATTGATATTGAAAAACTCAAGAAGTCAATGTCTATAACGAATGATGAAATCAAGATTTTCATGGAACAACTAAAGGATAAAGATAAAACCATTGAACAATATCAAAAGTTAAAGGTTAAATTCCAGGGAGATGTAGAACAATTGCAGAGCAAATTAATTGGTAAACCATACCTAATAGGTACAATACATCTCATCTGGGATCAAATTATAGCAAAGGTTACCAAAATGTGGGATTGTTTTAAGTTGATTGGAGAAGAGAACTTATTGGCCAGTGAAACAGAGAAGGCCATATAACAAGATTTCCAAGAATTAGGAAACAGACCACAAATAGCAACCAAAATTATAAAATCTCTTAATTATGTGTGAAAGGAGGAGTTAAAGAAAAAGCAAATTAAAGATAGAGCTTCAATGGTAATGGAGACGAAAAAAGTTTTTGTTAAACAAAGTTTGATCAACCAAGCCCGAAACAAGTGCATTGTGGTCAAAAGGAATGTCAAACTTTTCTCCAATAAGTTCAATAAGTTAATACATATGTGTTTACCTACTTTCTGGAGTAAAAAAGGAGGTATTTTGACATTTGAAAATTATAGACAAGGTTTGTTCAAAGTTAGAGAAAGTGATGAAAATTTTAATGAAATGACTAGAGTTATAAAAGGTCAAACAATAGTGGATAGCTAAATTGATGGTTTTTATTTGTTATGGCAGATTAAACATCCCTTTTTGACAACCCCAACATATGACAAATATACTGAGTTATATATTGCATATAGGAAAATGGTGACATACCAGTATCCTTCAAAGGAGGATTGGCAAGTTCTAATTTCATTGATACAAGAATGAGTCATCAAAACAACAACAATACAGCTAGGAGCTATCATGGGCAAATTTATAAGGCAAAGATTGAACTCTAATTATATTCATTTTGTGTATACGAAACAAAAGGGAACTTTTAAGTTGAAGAAATAAGTGATACCTTTTATTGTAAACAACAGAGTTGTTGTGCGGGATGCATGGAAACTGCTTCAAGAAATGGGATTCCAACAAGGTGAAATATGGATCTATGATCCTCATTCTATTATTTCAACTAAAATAATAGAGCTTGGTTCAGCCCCTTATCATGATCAACCAAAACCTCAACTGGAGCTAATAGCTAATCAAGAAAGCTAGGAAGATGTACAAAGAATTCTGCAGGTCCAAGAACAAAGTTCTATTCAAACATCATAGTCCCTGGTGACAGAAACTCCACGACAATTTGAAAATACATATAAGAGGAAATGTACAAGATCAACTCAAATAATGTCAAAGGTAGAAGAAGAACAACCAAACAAAAAGCCAAAGACAGAATAACATACAAAAAGTAAGATCAATATAGTGAAAGATGGGTAAGAGTCATCAACAATAGAACTTGCAATTGTCATAGAATTGATATAATTAGAAAATGCAAAGAACTTGGAAAATCAAGATGGAAAAGAAGTATTAGGAATAGATTATTCAAAGTAAGGAAATTATTCTCATGTATTTATGCCAATTAAGAAGAAAGGTGTGAAAATTAAGCAACCTGTTTATCCCCAAATCTGTGATCAAGGATCATCTCAAACCAAATTATAATTTGCTCTTGATTATGAAAAGGAAAAGCTAAATATAGTTGTATTAGAATCAAAGGATCAAAACATTAAGTCTTCAGATAATTACAATCTTACTAATATCTTAGTTGATTTAAATGAAATCAAGTATGTTGATAAAGTGGATTTGCGTAGTCAAATTGGAGAAGTGTTAAACATAGATGTTATGCAAGTTTCTCTTGGAATGAAGAAATTGCAAACTATGAATGACAGGATTCAAAATCAATTGAAACGGGAAAAAATAACAAATAGAACCAAGCAAATGAGGGTTGAAGAGCTTGAGCAATGGGTGATTAAAGCAAGAGATAATCCAAAATATAGTGCATCGATACAAGCTCTCATCAAGGCTAAATATATTGAAATACAATCATTAAAGAAAACATTAATATATGTAGAATTGATCATGTTCAAACACCAGAATTGCAAGCAATGCAACAGGAGAAAGATCAATTACTCGGACAAGTGGTACAAATGAAAGATCAGATAGAGGTGTATGAATAACAAATTCAAGCTTTAAAGAAAGGAGTTTCTTCTTCGTAGTCTTCAGAACCAACAGACCCATTTGAAGAATTAGTCGGTGCCTTATCAAAGATTAATTCAAAAGGAATTGGGATTGAAAAACTCAAGAAATCAACGTCTATAGAGAATGATGAAATCAAGATTTTGAGGGAACAACTAAAGGATAAAGATAAAACTATTGAACAATATCAAAAGGTAAAGGCTAAATTGCAGGGAGATGTGGCACAATTGTAGAGAAAATTAATTGGTAAACCATACTTGATAGGTGCAAGACATCTCATATGGGATCAAATTATAGCAAAGGTTACCAAAATGTGGGATTGTTTTAAGTTGATTGGAGAAGAGAACTTATTGGCTAGTGAAACAGAGAAGGCCATACAACATGCTTTCCAAGAATTAGGAAACAAACCACAAATAACAACCAAAATTATAAAATCTCTTAATTTTGTGTCAAAGGAGGAGATAAAGAAAAAAGGAATTAAAGATAGAGCTTCAATGGTAATGGAGACGAAAAAAGTTTTTGCTAAACGAAGTTTGATCTAGCAAGCTCAGAACAAGTGCATTGTGGTCAAAAGGAATGTCAATCTTTTCTCCAATAAGTTCAATAAGTTGATACAAATGGACTTACCTACTTTCTGGAGTAAAAAGGAGGCATTTTGACATTTGAAAATTATAGACAGGGTTTGTTCAAAGTCAGAGAAAGTGATGAAAATTTTAATGAAATGACTAGAGTTATAAAAGGTCAAACAATAATGGACAAATTAATTGATGATTTTTATTTGCTATGGCAGATTAAACATCTCTTTTTGACAGCTCCAACATATGACAAATATACCGAGTTAGATATTCCATATAGGAAAATGGTGACATACCAGTATCCTTCAAAGGAGGATTTTCGTTGATACAAGAATGAGTCACCAAAACAACAACAATAAAACTGAGTTATCATGGTCGAATTTATAAGGAAAATATTGAACTCTAATTATATTCATTTTGTGTATAACAAACAAAAGGGAACTTTTAAGTTGAAGAAATAAGTGATACCATTTATTGTAAACAACTGAGTTGTTGTGTAGGATGCAGGGAAACTGCTTCAAGAAACGGGATTCCAACAAGTTGAAATGTGGATCTATGATCCTCATTCTATTATTTCAACCAAAATAATAGAGCTTGGTTCAGCCCCTTATCATCATCAACCAAAACCTCAGCTGGAGCTAATAGCTAATCAAGAAAGTTGGGAAGATGTACAAAGAATTTTGCAAGTACAAGAACAGAGTTCTATTCAAACATCATAGTCCCCAGTGATAGAAAATCCATGACATTTTGAAAAGACAAATAAGATGAAATGTACATGATCAACTCAAATGATGTCAGAGGTAGAAGAAGAACAATTAAAAAAGAAGCCAAAGACAGAATAACATGCAAAAAGTAAGATCAATATAGTGAAAGATGGGTAAGAGTCATCAACAATAGAACTTGTAGTTGTCATAAAATTTCTATCATTAGCAAATGTAGAGAACTTGGGAAATAAAACTGAAAAAGAAGCATCAGGAATAGATAAGTCAAAGCAAGGAAATTATTATCATGAAATTATGCCAATTAAGAAGAAATGTGTGAAAATTAAGCAAGATGTTTATCCCCAAATCTGTGATCAAGGATCATCTCAAACCAAATTATAATTTGCTCTCGATTATGAAAAGGGAAAGCTAAATATACTTTTATTAGAATCAAAGGATCAAAACATTAAGTCTTCAGATAATTACAAGCTTACTAATTCTCAGTTGATTTAAATGAAATCAATTATGTTGATAAAGTGGATTTGCACAGGAAAATTTGGGAAATGCTAAACATAGATGTTATGCAAGTTTCTCTTAGAATGAAGAAATTGCAGACTATGAATGACAAGATTCAAAATCAAATGAAATAGGAAAAAATAGCAAATAGAACCAAGAAAATGAGGGTTGAAGAGCTTGAGAAATGGGTGATTAAAGTAGGAGATAATCCAAAATATAGTGCATATATACAAGCTCTCATGAAGGATAAATATATCGAAATAAAACCTTAATATATGTAGAATTGATCATGTTCAAACACAAGAATTGCAAGCAATGCAGAAGGAGAAAGATCAATTACTCATACAAGTGGTACAAATGAAAGATCAGATGGAGGTGTATGAACAACAAATTCAAGCTTTAAATAGAGTTTCTTCTTCGTTGTCTTCAGAACCAACATACCTATCTGAAGAATCAGCCCATGCCTTATGAGAGCTTAATTTAAAAGGAATTGAGATGGAAAAACTCAAGAAATCAATGTCTATAGAGAATGATGAAATCAAGATTTTAAGGGAACAACTAAAGGATAAATATAAAACCATTGAACAATATCAAAAGGTAAAGGCTAAATTGCAGAGAGATGTGGAACAATTGCAGAGCAAATTAATTGGTAAACCATAATTGATAGGTGCAAGACATCTCATCTGAGATCAAATTATAAGAAAGGTTACCAAATTGTGGGATTGTTTTAGGTTGATTGGAGAAGAGAAATTATTGGCCAGTGAAACAGAGAAGGCCATATGACAAGCTTTCCAAGGATTAGGAAACATACCACAAATAACAACCAAAATTATTAAATCTCTTAATTTTGTGTCAAAGGCGGTGTTAAAAATAAAATGAATTAAAGATAGAGCTTCAATGGTAATGGAGACATAAAAAGTTTTTGCTAAACGAAGTTTGATCCAGCAAGCCTAGAACAAGTGCATTGTGGTCAAAAGGAATGTCAAATGTTTCTCCAATAAGTTCAATAAGTTAATACAGATGGGTTTACCTACTTTCTGGAGTAAAAAAGGAGGCATTTTTACATTTGAAAATTATAGACAGGGTTTGTTCAAAGTCAAAGAAAGTGATGAAAAATAGACAGGGTTTGTTCAAAGTCAAAGAAAGTGATGAAAAATTTAATGAAATGACTAGAGTTATAAAAGATCAAACAATAGTGGACAACTTAATTGATGATTTTTAATTGCTATGTAGATTAAACATATGTTGTTTACAGCTCCAACATACGAAAAATATTCTGAGTTAGATATTGCATATAGGAAAATGGTTACATACCATTATCATTCAAAGGAGGATTGACAAGTTCTAATTCTATTGATACAAGGATGAGTCATCAAAACAACAACAATAAATCTAGGAGTTGTCATGGGCGAATTTATAAGACAAAGACTGAACTCTAATTGTATTCATTTCGTGTATGAGAAACAAAAGGGAACTTTTAAGTTGAAGAAATAAGTAATACCTTTTATTGTAAACAAATGTATTAAGTTAAAGGATGGGGAAACCCGCCTAAGAAATGATTCCAACACAATAACGTGATCTAAGATCCTCATTCTATTATTTCAACTAAAATAATCAAGCTTGGTTCATCCCCTTATCATCATCAACCAAAACCTCAACTCGACCTAATAGCTAATCAATAAAGTTGGGAAGATGTACAAAGAATTTTGCAAGTCCAAGAACAAAGTTATATCCAAACATCATAGTTCCCAGTGACAAAAAATCCACGACAGATTGAAAAGACATATAAGAGGAAATGTACAAGATCAACTCAAATAATGTCAAAGGTAGAAGAAGAACAATCAAACAAGAATCCAAAGACAACATAACGTGCAAAAAGCGAGATCAATATAGTGAAAGATGGGTAAGAGTCATCAACAATAGAACTTGTAGTTGTCATAGAATATATATCATTAGAAAATGCAGAGAACTTGGGAAATCAATATGGAAAAGAAGCATTGGGAACAGATCAGTCAAAGCAAGGAAATTATTATCATGTATTTATGCCAATTAAGAAGAAAGGTGTGAAAATTATGCAAGATGTTTATCCCCAAATTTTTGATCAAGGATCATCTCAAACCAAATTATAATTTGTTCTTGATTATGAAAAGGAAAAGCTAAATACATTTGTATTAGAATCAAAGGATCAAAGCATTAAATCTTCAGATAATTACAAGGTTACTAATATCTCAGTTGATTTAAATGAAATCAATTATGTTGATAAAATGGATTTACACAAGCAAATTGGGGAAATGATAAACATAGACGTTATGCAAGTTTCTCTTGGAATGAATAAATTGCAGACTATGAATGACAAGATTCAAAATCAACTGAAATGGGAAAAAATAACAAATAGAACCAAGCAAATGAGGGTTGAAGAACTTGAGAAATGGATTATTAAAGTAGGAGATAATCCAAAATATAGTGCATCTATACAAGATATCACGAAGGCTAAATATATTGAAATACAATCATTAAAGAAAAACCTTAATATATGTAGAATTGGTAATATTCAAACACCAGAATTGCAATCAATGCATCAGGAGAAAGATCAATTACTCAGACAAGTGGTAAAAATGAAATATCAGATGGAGGTGTATGAACAACAAATTCAAGCTTTAAAGAAAGGAGTTTCTTCTTCGTTGTCTTCAGAACCATCATACCCATCTGAAGAATTAGCCAATGCCTTATCATAGCTTAATTCAAAAGGAATTGAGATTGAAAAAATCAAGAAATCAATGTCTATAAAGAATGATGAAATCAATATTTTCAGGGAACAACTAAAGGATAAAGATAAAACCATTGAACAATATCAAAAGGTAAAGGATAAATTACATGGAGATGTGGAACAATTGTAGAGAAAATTAATTGGTAAACCATACTTGATAGGTGCAAGACATCTCATCTGGGATCAAATTATAACAAAGATTACCAAAATGTGCGATTGTTTTAAGTTGATTGGAGAAGATAACTTATTGGCCAGTGAAACAGAGAAGGCCATACAACAAGATTTCCAAGAATTAGGAAACAAACCATAAATAGCAACCAAAATTATAAAATCTCTTAATTCTGTGTCAAAGGAGAAGTTAAAGAGAAAAGGAATGAAAGATAGAGCTTCAATGGTAATGGAGACAGAAAAAGTTTTTGCTAAATGATATTTGATCCAGCAAGCTCGAAACAAGTGCATTGTGGTCAAAAGGAATGTCAAACTTTTCTCCAATGAGTTCAATAAGTTAATACAGATGGGTTTACCTACTTTCTAGAGTAAAAAAGGAGGCACTTTGACATTTGAAAATTATAGACAAGGTTTGTTCAAAGTGAGAGAAAGTGAAGAAAATTTTAATAAAATGACTATAGTTATAAAAGGTCAAACAATAGTGGACAACTTAATTGATTATTTTTATTTGCTATGGCAAATTAAACATCTCTTTTTGATAGCTCCAACATATGACAAATATACTGAGTTAGATATTGCATATAGGAAAATGGTGACATACCAGTATCATTCAAAGGAGGATTGACAAGTTATAATTTCGTTGATACAAAAATGAGTCATCAAAAGAGCAACAATAAAGATAGGAGTTATCATGGGCAAATTTATAAGACAAAGATTGAACTCTAATTGTATTCATTTTATGTATAAGAAACAAAAGGGAACTTTTAAGTTGAAGAAAGAAGTGATACCTTTTATTGTAAACAACATAGTTGTTGTGCGGGATGCAGGGAAATTGCTTCAAGAAATGGGATTCCAACAAGGTGAAATGTGGATCTATTATCCTCATTCTATTATTTCAACTAAAATAATAGAGCTTGGTTCAGCCCCTTATCATCATCAACCAAAACCTAAGCTGGAGCTAATAGCTAATCAAGAAAGTTGGGAAGACGTACAAAGAATTTTGCAAGTCCAAGAACAGAGTTATATTCAAACATCGCAATCTCCAGTGATAGAAACTCCACGACAGTTTGAAAAGACATATAAGAGGAAATGTACAGGATCAACTCAAATAATGTTAAAGGTAGAAGAAGAACAATCAACCAAAAATCCCAAGACAGAATAACATGCAAAAAGCAAGATCAATATAGTGAAAGATGGGTAAGAGTCATCAACGATAGAACTTGTCGTTGCCATACAATTTATATCATTAGAAAATGCAGAGAACTTGGGAAATCGAGCTGGAAAAGAAGCATTGGGAATAGATCATTCAAAGAAAGGAAATTATTATCATGAATTTACGTCAATTAAGAAGAAAGGTGTGAAAATTAAGCAAAATGTTTATCCCCAAATCTGTGATCAAGGATAATATCAAACCAAATTATAATTTGCTCTCGATTATGAAAAGGGAAAGCTAAATATAGTTGTTTTAGAATCAAAGGATCAAAACATTAAGTCTTCATATAACTACAAGGTTACTAATTCTCAGTTGATTTAAATGAAATCAATTATGTTGATAAAGTGGATTTGCACAGGAAAATGGGGGAAATGCTAAACAAAGATGCTATGCAAGTTTCTCTTGGAATGAAGAAATTGCAGACTACGAATGACAAGATTCAAAATAAACTGAAACAAGAAAAAATAGCAAATAGAACCATGTAAATGAGGGTTGAAGAGCTTGAGCAATGGGTTATTAAAGTCGGAGATAATTCAAAATATAGTGCATCTATACAAGCTCTCATTAAGGCTAAATATACTGAAATACAATCATTAAAGAAAACCTTAATGTATGTAGAATTGATCATGTTCAAACACCGTAATTGCAAGCAATGCAGCATGAGAAAGATCAATTACTCGGACAAGTGGTATGAATGAAAGATAAGATGGAGGTGTATGAACAACAAATTCAAGCTTTAAAGAAAGAAGTTTCTTCTTTGTTGTCTTCAGAACCAACATACCCATATGAAGAATTAGTCAATGCCTTATCAGAGCTTAATTTGAAAGGAATTGAGATTGAAAAACTCAAGAAATCAATGTCTATAGAGAATGATGAAATCAATATTTTAAGGGAACAACTAAAGGATAAAGATAAAACCAGTGAACGATATCAAAAGGTAAAGGCTAAATTGCAGGGAGATGTGGAAAAATTGCAGATCAAATTAATCGGTAAACCATACTTGATAGGTGCAAGACATCTCTTATGGGATCAAACTATAATAAAGGTTACCAAAATGTGGTATTGTTTTAAGTTGATTGGAGAAGAGAACTTATTGGCGAGTTAAATAGAGAAGGTCATACAACAAGCTTTCCAAGAATTAGGAAACAGACCACAAATAGTAACCAAAATTATAAAATCTCTTAATTTTGTGTCAAAGGAGGAGTTAAAGAAAAAAGGAATTAAAGATAAAGCTTCAATGGTAATGGAGACGAATTTGTTTTTTTTCTAAATGAAGTTTGATCCAGCAAGCCCGAAACGAGTGCATTGTGGTCAAAAGGAATGTCAAACATTTCTCCACTAAGTTAATACAAATGGGTTTACCTACTTTCTAGAGTAATAAAGGAGGCATTTTGACATTTGAAAATTATAGATAGGGTTATTTCAAAGTCAGAGAAAGTGATGAAAATTTTAATGAAATGACTAGAGTTATAAAAGGTCAAGCAATAGTGGACGACTTAATTGATGATTTTTATTTGCTATGGCAGATTAAACATCTCTTTTTGACAGCTCCAACATATGACAAATACTGAGTTAGATATTGCATATAGGAAAATGTTGACATACCAGTGTCATTGAGAGGAGGATTGACAGGTTTTAATTTCGTCGATACAAGAATGAGTCATCAAAACAAGAACAATAAAGCTAAGAGTTATCATGGGAAAACTTATAAGACAAAGATTGAACTCTAATTCTATTCATTTTGTGTATAAGAAACAAAAGGGCACTTTTAAGTTGAAGAAATAAGTAATACCTTTTATTGTAAACAATAGAGTTGTTGTGCAGGATGCAGGGAAACTGCTCCAAGAAATGGGATTCCAACAAGGTGAAATGTGGATCTATGATCCTCATTCTATTATTTAAACTGAAAGAATAGAGCTTGGTTCAACCCCTTATCATCATCAACCAAAACCTCAACTAGAGCTAATATCTAATCAAGAAAGTTGGAAATATGTACAAAGAATTTTGCAAGTCCAAGAACACAGTTCTATTCAAACATCACAGTCCCCAGTGACAGAAAATCCACTACAGTTTGAAAAGAAATATAAGAGGAAATGTACAGGATCAACTCAAATAATGTCAGAGATAAAAGAAGAACAGTCAAACAAGAAGCCAAAGACAGAATAACATGCAAAAAGCAAGATCAATATAGTGAAAGATCGGTAAGAGTCATCAACAATAGAACTTGTAGTTGTCATAGAATTTATATCATTAGCAAATGCAGAGAACTTGGGAAATAAAGATGGAAAAGAAGCATTGGGAACGGATTAGTCAAAGCAAGGAAATTATTATCATGTATTTATGCCAATTAAGAAGAAAGGTGTGAAAATTAAGCAAGATGTTTATCCCCAAATTTGTGATCAAGGGTCATCTCAAACTAAATTATAATTTTCTCTCGATTATGCAAAGGGAAACCTAAATATAGTTGTATTAGAATCAAAGAATCAAAACATTAAGTCTTCAAATAATTATAAGGTTACTAATATCTCATTTGGTTTAAATGAAATCAATTATGTTGATAAAGTGGATTTGCACAGGCAAATTGGGGAAATGCTAAACAAAGATTTTATGCAAGTTTCTCTTGGAATGAAGAAATTGCAGACTACGAATGACAAGATTCAAAATCAACTAAAACAAGAGAAAATAACAAATAGAACCAAGCAAATGAGGGTTGAAGAGGTTGAGCAATGGGTGATTAAAGTAGAAGATAATCCAAAATATAGTGCATCTATACAAGCTCTCATGAAGGCTAAATATACTGAAATACAATCATGAAAAAGAAACCTTAATATATGTAGAATTGATCATGTTCAAACACCAGAATTGCAAGCAATGCAACAGGAGAAAGATCAATTACTTAGACAAGTGGTACAAATGAAAGATCAAATGGAGGTGTATGAACAACAAATTCAAGCTTTAAAGAAAGGAATTCCTTCTTCGTTGTCTTTGGAACCAACAGACCCATATAAAGAATTAGTTATTGCCTTATCAGATCTTAATTTAAAAGGAATTGAGATTGAAAAACTCAGGAAATCAATGTCTATAGAGAATGATGAAATCAAGATTTTCAGGGAACAAATAAAGAATAAAGATAAAACCATTGAACAATATCAAAAAGGTAAAGGCTAAATTATAGGGAGATGTGGAACAATTGCAGAGTAAATTAATTGGTAAACCATACTTGATAGGTGTAAGACATCTCATCTGGGATCAAATTATAACAAAGATTACCAAAATATGGGATTGTTTTAAGTTGATTGGAGAAGAGAACTTATTGGCCAGTGAAACAGAGAAGGCCATACAACAAGCTTTCCAAGAATTAGGAAACAAACCACTAATAGCAACCAAAATTATAAAATCTCTTAATTATGTGTCAAAGGAGGAGTTAAAGAGAAAAGGAATTAAAGATATAGCTTTAATGGTAATGCAGATGTAAAAAGTTTTTGTTAAACTAAGTTTGATCCAGCAAGCTCGGAACAAGTGCATTGTGGTCAAAATGAATGCCAAACTTTTCTCCAATAAGTTCAATAAGTTAATATTGTTGGACACACCGACTACACTGAGAGGGGGGGGTGAACAGTGTAGGACTCTTTTTCCCAAAACTTCCCTCTTACACAAAACTCATTAGTTAGCAATCACCATTTACTCATTTACTTATTCCTGTCATTTATAACCAGTTAAATGTGAACATATATCAACAATATATCATCAACAAGTCATCACAACAAGGAACACATGGAACACAAGATGTATGTACAATTTTCTTTTTATTACGGACTTCAATCCTTGGGTTTATCAACAACAATTGAATAGATTACAACTCTACAAGAGCACCACCCTTATAATGAAAGACTCGGCTTACACACTCAGCACCAACTGAGATGAGGCAACAATCGTCAACATATATCAATCTGAAGAATTAGTCAGTGCCTTATTAGAGCTTAATTTAAAAGGAATTGAGATTGAAAAACTCAAGAAATCAATGTCTATAGAGAATGATGAATTCAAGATTTTAAGGGAACAAATTAAGGATAAAGATAAAACCATTGAACAATATCAAAAGGTAAAGGCTAAATTGAAGGGAGATGTGGAACAATTGCAGAGCAAATTAATTGGTAAACCATACTTGATAGGTGCAATACATCTCATCTAGGATCAAATTATAACAAAGGTTACCAAAATGTGGGATTGTTTTAAGTTGATTGGAGAAGAGAACTTATTGGCCAGTGAAACAGAGAAGGCCATACAACAAGCTTTCCAAGAATTAGGAAACATACCACAAATAACAACCAAAATTATAAAATCTCTTAATTTTGTGTCAAAGGAGGAGTTAAAGAAAAAAGGAATTAAAGATAGAGCTTCAATGGTAATGGAGACGATTTTTTTTTTTGCTAAATGAAGTTTGATGCAGCAAGCCCAGAACAAGTGCACTGTGGTCAAAAGGAATGTCAAAATTTTGTCCAATAAGTTCAATAAGTTAATACAGATGGGTTTCCCTACTTTCTGAAGTGAAAAAGGAGGCATTTTGACATTTGAAAATTATAGACAAGGTTTGTTCAAAGTCAGAGAAAGTGATGAAAAATTTAATGAAATAACTAGAGTTATAAAAGATCAAACAATAGTGGACAGCTTAATTGATGATTTTTAATTGCTACGTAGATTAAACATATGTTGTTTACAGCTCCAACATACGAAAAATATTCTGAGTTAGATATTGCATATAGGAAAATGGTGACATACCAGTATCATTCAAAGGAGGATTGACATGTTCTAATTTCGTTGATACAAGAATGAGTCATCAATACAACAATAATAAAGCTAGGAGTTATCATGGGATAATTTATAAGGCAAAGATTGAACTCTGTTTGTATTCATTTTGTGTATAAGAAACAAAAGGGAACTTTTAAGTTGAAGAAACAAGTGATGCCTTTTATTGTAAACAATAGAGTTGTTGTGCAGGATGCAGGGAAACTGCTTCAAGAAATGGGATTCCAACAAGGTGAAATGTGGATCTATGATCCTCATTCTATTATTTCAACTAAAAGAATAGAGCTTGGTTCAACCCCTTATCATCATCAACCAAAACCTCAGCTAGAGCTAATAGCTAATCAATAAGGTTGGGAAGATGTGTAAAGAATTCTGCAAGTCCAAGAACATAGTTCTATTCAAACATCACAGTCCCCGGTGACAGAAAATCCATGACAATTTGAAGAGACATATAAGAGGAAATGTACATGATCAACTCAAATAATGTCAGAGGTAGAATAAGAACAATCAAACAAGAATCCAAAGACAATATAATATGAAAAAAGCAAGATCAATATAGTGAAAGATGGGTAAAAGTCATCAACAATAGAACTTGCAGTTGTCATAAAATTTCTATCATTAGCAAATGCAAAGAACTTGGGAAATCACGCTGGAAAAGAAGCATTGGGAACAGATTAGCCAAAACAAGAAAATTATTATCATGAATTTATGCCAATTAAGAAGAAATGTGTAAAAATTAAGCAAGATGTTTATCCCCAATTCTGTGATCAAGGATCATCTCAAACCAAATTATAATTTTCTCTCGATTATGAAAAGGGAAAGCTAAATAGAGTTGTATTAGAATCAAAGGATCAAAACATTAAGTCTTCAGATAACTACAAGGTTACTAATTCTTAGTTGATTTAAATGAAATCAATTATGTTGATAAAGTGGATTTGCACTGGAAAATTGGGGAAATGCTAAACATAGATGTTATGCAAGTTTCTCTTGGAATGAAGAAATTGCAGACTACAAATGACAAGATTCAAAATCAACTGAAACAAGAAAAAATAGCAAATAGAACCAAGCAAATGAGGGTTCAAGAGCTTGAGCAATGGGTTATTAAAGTAGGAGATAATCCAAAATATAGTGCATCTATACAAGCTCTCATGAAGGCTAAATATACTGAAATACAATCATTAAAGGAAACCTTAATATATGTAGAATTGATCATGTTCAAACACCAGAATTGCAAGCAATGCAACAGGAGAAAGATCAATTACTCAGACACGTGGTACAAATGAAAGATCAGATGGAGGTGTATGAACAACAAATTCAAGCATTAAAGAAATAAGTTTCTTCTTCACTATCTTTAGAACCAACATACCCATGTGAAGAATTAGCTAGTTCCTTATGAGAGCTTAATTTAAAAGGAATTGAGATTGAAAAACTCAAGAAATCAATGTCTATAGAGAATGATGAAATCAATATTTTTAGGGAACAACTAAAGGATAAAGATAAAACCATTGAACAATATCAAAATGTAAAGGCTAAATTGCAAGGAGATGTGGAACAATTGCAGGGAAAATTAATTGGTAAACCATACTTGATAGGTGCAATACATCTCATCTGGGATCAAATTATAACAAAGGTATCAAAATGTGGTATTGTTTTAAGTTGATTGGAGAAGAGAACTTATTGGCCAGTGAAACAGAGAAGGCCATACACCAAGCTTTCCAAGAATTAGGAAACAGACCACAAATAACAACCAAAATTATCAAATCTCTTAATTATGTGTCAAAGGAGGAGTTAAATAAAAAAGGAATTAAAGATAGAGCTCCARTGGTAATGAAGAYGAGAA
>SNQJ01S0015377.1:75281-103861 GCA_010110895.2 Picea sitchensis
TTTGCTAGATATTGCATATAGGAAAATGGTGACAAACTAGACATATCCTTCAAATGAGGATTGACAAGTTCTAACTCCTTTGACGATCCTTGGACATGTCCATGCATCATACAATGATCCATTAATATCTACCTTCTGCACTATGTTCCAACTCCTTTTCTCCAAGTTTTACCTCAGGTATGCGACCTTAGCTCAGACAACTCACGTATGTATGCAATGTTTCCTCAGACAGATCATGTATGTATGTGATTGTTACCACACGAACTCGCGTATGCCTCTGAATAGTCTTCATGGAAGCCATTTTTTATGCCTTCATTCATGTCTAGTTGTTCAGTCTTCTTCATCCAGTTCTAAGAGTGTCCTAGCTTCTCAGCACTTGTACTCTGAGCTTCCATCCTTTCAACATTGTTTTTCTTCCATGCCCTTCTTGCCATATTATATGAAGCATTACTCATTGATTGTCTCCTTGAATTCTAACAATCCTGGGATTTGTGGCCAAACCCACTACAACTGTAACATCTCATGGTGTGACAATGTGCAATAATGTGTCCCAAAACATTGCATCTTAAGATGTTATTGAATCTTCCAACATATTTCCTTGCATAATGTCTGCAATCCAAAGATTTGCGACCATATTAATTACATGAATATCAGTGACCATGAAAAACATTTTCATACCTGTGCTTTTGTGTCACCCTTGAAGGTGTCTCTCTTATGAATTTGCTTTGAGGTGTAGGAATGGATTCTTGGTGTCTTCCTTGTACTGATCTTCTGGAGGTTTCCTTGCTTGGTGCAACTTGGATTTTATCTTTTGAAAATGAAGGACCTATATCATGATTATTAGAAGTGTTAGGTTTAGTGTGTGCTTCTCGTTTATTGTATCCAAGACTTGATTTATCATTTGGTGATCTTTGATTATCCAAGATTTTTGAGTTGTTCACGAACTTGATATGAGTGTTTGACTTCTCTACTTTCTTTCTGAGATCAACAACTTCTGCTTCCAGCTTATGACATGATTCTTCCTTTTCATTTACTTGATTCTTCAATAGTTCCTCTATCCTTTTGGCTTCTTCAAGTTGGGTCTTCAAATTGACATTGATTTCTTTTGTTTCTTTAAGCTCTTCAAGGCTTTTGCTAAGCTCATCGTTTATCTTGTTCTTTTCTTCTGCTTGACTAATTATTTCATTCTTTAGTCTTCTGATCTCTTCTTCTTTTTCTTCTAATTGGGTCCTTTGCTTAGTTATGACCTTTTCAGTTGTTTCACTTTCTTCTTGTTTCTTTAGCATTTGTTTTAGTGCCATGATATTCCTTTAATACTTTTCTAGGGCTTCCTTAGTGTTTCTTTCAAGATCCTCAAAAGCATATGGATTATCTTTTTCTTCTTCTAAAACATCTATAACTTTATCCTTAAGCTTCAACAAATCTTCTTCATCTACAATATAACTGATAGTTGATTCTACACAAACTACTTCTAGATCTTCTTCTTCATTTGTAGGAGAACATTCAACATCATTGCATTTATAATTATTGCAATCAGAAGATTTTGGAGAGTCTTTACCTTCATTGATGACTGAGTCTTGATATGCCTTCTCTAGCTTTAGCCATAGGTCCTTGGCGGAGGTACATTTTACTATGCTTTCTTTGACAGAATTTGAAAGTCCATTGAAGATGGTCTTGAATGCTACTGCATTATTCTTCTTTGCTTCCTTTTGAGCTGCAAATTTTGATTAATTCTTTGATGGAATTGATCCTGTAACAACTGTATCCCAAATTCCTGCTCCTTTTGACTTCAAATACCCTTTCATTTTTATTCTCCATGTTGAGTAATTTGTCTCATCAAAGAAAGGAACTCCATCTGCATGTTCATCCATTTGTGTGTCCATGGATCTCCTTCAAGCTTGTAAGGCTTATAGTGAAGGCCTCCTCTGATCCTAATTGTTGGACACACCGACCACACTGAGAGGGGGGGGGTGAATCTGACGTGGCTACCGAACTGCCAACTTGGAATTAATAAAAATGTATCTATAAATGCATGCAATTCATCAAATAATAACATTTATATAAAAATATATATTTTGAATCCATAAAAATAGATCTATAGATGCATGCAATTTCATCAAAGATGATTTTGTGTAAACTATTTAAAAATATTGTAAAAATGAAATACAATGACAAATGATTTGGAAACAATGAATTTAATTAATTGGTTTATGCAGTCCCAACCACCACCATGTTTTTTAAGGCAAAATAAAATTTGACATAAAGTCATTATATAACATGGACATATGATACTTTCCCTCCCAAAAAATTTCATTTTACATAATGTGCATGCATCTTACAACATTAGTGTTATATGTAAATTCTACAATTACTAATATTCATTCTCATATTTTTTGTAATCATGTAATCAAAATCATTTTATTAATACATATGTCTTGTCAAATAACTAATACACAACTATCATCTATCCTCCACAATTAATCCTAAGAGATCCTTAAATAAGTGATGTTTTTCATATTTTCTTTGTGGGCCTATTTGATATTATAGGGCCCTTTGCATCATGAATAATCCATAAAGAATCAAATTTAAGGGCAAAGACATTATTTTTCACATGTGGGCCATATTAGGGCCTAATACAAACCCTACTGTGCAAAGCTTATAATGGTTGAGGTTCGTTATTAATATAAAAAATATTAAGCAAACTCAATAAATAAAATAAACAAAAATCCATGTCTAGAAGTTATAGGGAGATTAGTCCCCATCTTTGATGTAATGATTGTAACATGCAACCAACCATTTTATAAAACTAATGTTGAATTAAATAATACATTTACATTAGTTCCATTGAAAATCCAAAAATACAATTACTCAATCATCTTTTTCTTACGTCCCAAGGGGACGTCTAAAGCTAGACCCAATGCAAGGCATTTTTTATGAGTCGTTGGTGGTCTACGAAAGTTATAGTTTATTAACAACTCGTCACCAGGAGATAAACTATGTATTGCATGCACAACAAAAAATATGGATGCCTTCCTTTTCATAAAGAACTGTTTGTCATTGGAGTGTTTCTCAAAGGAACAATTTGCACTAAATAATGAGGCCTTGCAACTATTTATGAACCCTGTGATGTTCCCATGAGTTTGTGGACGACCGTCGATATTTAACAAGTTTTTCATGTTAAAGTTTCCAGAAGCATAATCATTCATGCACATACTATACATGGAAATGCTATGTTTGTATTTAACAATATTCAAGTAATCAGATTGACTATAAAAATGACCACAAAATGGCATAAGTGCCATTGATTGTTTAAGAGGAAAAAAAACATGTGAAAGGATAAACAATCCAAGATTTGCAACATCTATTCTAGACTTGGCAATTATATAACTATTATCACAAAAAAAGAATATGGTTCCAACATCGGGCACAAGCATGGACGATGACCAAGTGTCATACAAAGCTCAGTTGTAACTAGTTTGGTATTTAATTTGTAGACGGATAGAAGAGGGAAGTCATCGCTACCTTCCAACACTTGAACAAACTTTGGTGAGTACTTGTACATTTTTTCTCTTAGATCATACAACTTTTTTTTATCTCCCAGTAGTGATGTTTTGGATAGTATTGATATCACACTTTGGCTCACTATAAGAACTCTACTTTGACTCAACATAAGGAGACAAGTTGGCCAATTTAGGAAAAAACACAGTTGATCTAGCTTCCAACTTTTCAAAAAAGGAGCAGATTGAAGTGTTTCTAAGTGTCTTTTCTATATCACCTTTTGGATTATTGACCGCAGTGGGAGGTATTAGACCATCAACTTTGGGTAGTCGATCATTAATATAATGAGACAATGTGACACATCAAGGGTTCTTCTTCAACCCTTTACATTTTGAATAACCACATACCACTGACGTGTCATAAAAGAGATCCAATTCACGGTGTAATATCGTTGACCTAGGTTGCAAGTTACTCGAAGATGGCATGGTACAATTGATAGGGTAAAGCAATTGTCCATTTTCATCAAACATTTTCCCGTGGTATCTTTTTCCTGATAAGATCTTGCGATAGTTTTGCACCGGTGGAATATCTTGCTCATCTAAACTCGATCCAAATTTATGATCCTATAAAATTCAATGAACAATTATTCAAATGCACGTGCATAAATGACATAAATTCAATCAAATAAATGAATTATAAGTAAAATCTAGACTTACTTCAAATGACGTGGGAGAAGTTGACAAACTTGCAACGATATGGAATGAGTTGGAATCTGAAGTATTGACCATTTGATATTATAACCTTCTTTTCCTTGTATTTGAGCAAAAACCATCGTTAATATGTGCATGAATACAATATTAAAATTTATCGGTGCATTTATGTATTGTATAACACATTGGTGTGTGTGTGTGTGTGTAACGTGTTGGTTCGAAAAACTATGCAACGCACCGAACTGTCACATCCGTTAAAACCTCTGTAAACCAAAACATTCGTAATTTTAATATCAGAGGTTTGCATTTATATTATGTCGATAAAATTGGTATTAGTGCATTTTTTACTATATACGCATCGATGCACACTACTCGGTGAGGTGCACCGATTTGACGACAAACTTAATTTTTAAAATATATATTTTAATAACTGTTTTTACATACTAATTGAAAAACACAACGAAAAAAGAGAGGGAATTTCATTTTTCAAAACGTATTTGTTTATAAATGAAAACATTATTCATTAGTTCATTTTTTTCGCAGAATTTAAAGGGAAGATTTGTGGAAGAGAGATTTTACCACTAAATACTTTGGAGTGGCTAGATTTTTTTGAAGAGCCAAAATTGGAAGGGATTTGTAGGGCACATATAAATCTGCAGATAAGAAATTTCAGGTATGTGATTTTATTCTAATCATCATTTCAATCTTTCCATTTTTTATTCAAACTATTTTCAATGCATGTTAAAAAAAATATAAGGGTTTCATAGTTACCTTCAATATTGGAAGCCGTAGCTTTCTCGTTGTTTTTCCTTGTTCCCCTCTTTTTTCGGAGCAATAGATTTTTATAAGCAATAGATTTTTTTAGGTTTTTTTTTTCAAGCAATAGATTTTTATAGGGTTTATTTAGTTGCATATGGGATGTTTGGTATCCGTTGCAATGGTACCACTAATTGCATCGGATCCCAAACCCTGTCAACTCTGTCATTGTCAGTGATCTTGTTAAAAATATTTTCTGCAGTACGCGGTGCACACTATATAGGGAAAACGCCCTAGTGTGCATTGTACAGGAAAATCGCCACGGTGCTCACTGTATAAAGCATCGATTGGTAAAAAAAAAAATAGTATTGATTTCGTATCATATGCATACAGGTTAGCGGTGTGCAATGACTAATAGTACATGCTGGTGCGATTATATGCTTGATGCCCCGATGTGTTCTGTTTAATGAAGTGCACCGACATAATAGATTGTATAAAAATTTCATAATTTCTATTTTTGATGATTCTTGGTTTTTTTTTTATATAAGATGGCATATAGAAGTTCAAATAAAACATCTTATTGTAGTGATCATGATGGCAACTCATCCCAAGAAGAGAGGCACACAAGTTCTTTAAGTTTTATGAAAAATTTAATATATAATTTGAAATATTTGTAAATTTAAATCAATGATGTGTATTGGTTAATGTGTGTCGTGCAGAGAAAAAACTTGAAGAAACTCGATAAGTTTGTTCACAATATGAGTGCAAGAGAGTGCAAATTTTTTATGGAAATGTTGCAAAGAGAGGAAACATGTGGATCGAAAGGTAATCAACATTAAGTTTTTCTTTGACTTTTACTAAAAATGGATTTCTTAATATTAATTGCTAACAAGTTTTATACACTCGATTTCACTTTTTTTTTAATGTTATGCAACAACCGATAGCGAGAGAATGGAATCTTGTCCTAAGAAGACAAAAAAAGTTAAGGATTTGACAGCTTGGTCATCAGTTCATCTAGAGTGGTGCTTGAAGTTAATGAGAGGGGGGAAATGTTTTACAAAGCTTTGAGGGATATAGTGGAAAGAACGTATAAATGTCATTTCCACTTACAATACAAAAATCAATCTAGTGACTCCAAGAATCGGGTTATACATATACTACAAGAAACGTTTCTGGAGCCATGGTCAATGAGACCTATGAGACTTGCAATAGCAAAAACTTACGATAACAAAAAAGAGTCATTTAAAATGTATTATTACATGTTTTCTGTAATATGTTCCAATAATTAATTAATAAATTAATTTGTTTTGCTATATTTACTTTCATGTCCATTTAATCAAAATTATTGTGCTTTTTCGTTTTTTAGGAAGATTATGAAAATTCCAAGCGACAAACGAGGGGAAATCCAATACATGTCGGTAGGGATGTCCAAAAGAGTGTACAAGGGAATTGTAAAAGAAATGAACATAATTGCATCACAGGAGGATGCATCCCGACAACAATGTGCATCAAAGGTATGCGATCATTCATTTATTATTTTATGTTCATCAAATTTATTTATCATATCAAATACTAATTTTCAATTGTTTTGTTGCAGAAAAGAAAACAAAATGGAACCCAATCAACACATAAGACAAGACAACAATGAAAAAAAGGGTTCCATTTGACATAAGTTACCTAGCCTTGGTTCATTTAGCATAAGTTACAAAAGAGTTATGATTAGCGTCAAAATCTTTTGCTGGGTCAAAATTGAGTTTTGAACCCGCGACCTCAATGGGTGTTCGAAATGGTAAATAGTTTACACATGTTGTTTTGTTTTGATTATGTAGCCAACACAGTTTATGGTTGACTTGGTTTTTGAACTCATGGAAAATAAGGGTTGTTGTTGGTTGAGTTCGAAAGTTTATTTGAGCTATCTCTTCTCTCACAACTCATAAAATCAAGCAATGTTTTTTGTCCATGAGAAAGAAACCCGTGTGCAATTCTTTGTTAAATTTTGGCTTTCTGGGTTTTGAACCCATGACCATACAATGGTAATTAAGTTTTAAGTGTGACAAAATGTGAACTTGCATTATTTGTTGAGTATGGGCCAAAGTTGGGTTTGAACTTGTGACTTTATAAGATGATCAATTGGATTTAAATTTTTTTGCATATGGGATGTTATGATCTTTTACAGCCATAATTATTTGTTCTTATATTACTCTCACAATCAAACAACGGTTTCATTGTTACCAACATAGGGTTCGAGTTTGTTGATCATATTACATTTTTTCTTTGCCATATTAATTTCAAACTCGTGGCAATATAAAGAATGGTGATTACTTTCGGATTGAGTTGATCAATCAACAAGAGTTTTGGTTTTCATAGCTAAACATGAGGTTTTGAGTTCGAGTATTGCCTAACAAACTCCATTTTTTGAGAGCTATTATATTTTGGGTCCCCTGGTTGAATTTATTTCAATCCTGTCTGGAAGAAATAGTATGGCTATATGTACTCTCTGTTGATAATGTTCTTTTTTGAAAGGTCATGACATGAATATAACTTGACATGCTACAACATTATAGTTATTTTGAAGGCATTGTCTACCTCTGTTGGCCATGACATCCTTTCGAGATTCTATTTTAAATTTGCAAGCTTATTTCAGTTTATACCATGGTCATTTGATTATTAATAAACCCAGGATATCCATAAGCTTTGATAACTAACAAAGACATTGATTGAAACTGTTAAGTTTGATGATACAAGCTTAGACTGTCAAATGAAATGTAATGAATATTTCTAAAAGGGATGGAAGTTTGATATGCATTTTTAAAAGTTATTTTCTTTTATAACAAATGGTAACAAATCCTCTCGTAGTATATCATTTTTCATAAATTATTCTCGAAAAGCCTTTAAACATATTTCATTAAAAATTCATGAATTTCCCCTTGTTGTTAAGATTGATTATAATAAATCTTTTAAGAGCTCTTTTCAAAAGACAATTTTATATGACATGGTTATTATTAGCAGGGTGATATATAAGGCAGATTTGAACTACAAAAATGGTTTATGAAGTGTGTGATATGAGTCTTATGGAAATGAAAAGGATGTAAGTTATGAGAACAAAACTAATTGAAATGGATTGTGAACATGAATATTATCATGCATTCATGTCATCTATTACATTTTCCATAAATTATAAGTCCCTTTTTCATTACTCCTTGTCGTTTATGATTCCATTTCCATTAATTTCCCGTGTTTAATAAGATCAATGACAATTTTGTAAAGATTTACAGTTTGAATGTCATGGACAACAAGCAAAGAAATGGCAGTTTATGACATTCTTCCCTATTTTCCTTGTTTCCCTTTCATATCTCCTTGGCATGCTTGATTTCTTGGTCAATTCAAAGCCATCGTTAAATTATTTTTAAGACAAAATAATATTTGAAGATTAACATACTATGAATTATGTATACAAATTTGATCATTGGTGGATATCTAGATGAGTTTCTTTAGCAAAGGTTGCAACCTCTCTAGTAACATGGGAAATAGAGGAAACACAGGTAAAATTCCCAATGCATTTGGGCAAAGTGGCAGAAACAAAAAGATGACGCTCTCCATCCATTTTGATGCTCATTATGAGGAGTTCAACCAGCTGGTCCAAACTGGTTATTTGAACCTCGTTGGCCACCCTGCCTTCCAACCACTTTAGCCACTAATGAGACCTCCTCTTCAACCTCACCCAAGCATTACATACTTTCATGAGCAACCCCATATACAACCCCATGTGCCATCAACCAATGATGGATGGAATAATGTGCCTACTAATCCTCCCTCTGGTATAGTTCATTGGCCCACTATGTCACTACCACTCCCTCCTCCTCCTTTACAACCTGCTCAAGTTGTTGCTTTTGTTGCCTCACGTGCACACTCTATTAAACCTCCAAAGGATTATAAAGCTTTAGCCATTGAGCCACAACCAAGTAAAGGAAAACAACCTACCATTTATGTTAGTTATGATTCATGTGAGACATCCTTCTACACCATTGAGTCCCTTCCTGCAAAACTTGAGGATGCTATAAGGAAAATTACATTTGATGACATGCACCTAGAGGTGTCAAAGGTTGAAGAGAAGAAATTTGTTGATGCAGATTTACTCAAGCATAGGGCAACATTGTCAAAAGAAAGTAGATAGAGAGAGTCTATTTCAAACAAAAAAATATTATTCGATTTTATTTTATTTTATGATGGCATTTTGGACGATATATATATATATATATATATATATATATACTTATAATAATATATATATATATATATATATATATATATATATATATAATACATGAGGGTATATGTGGGATTAATTACCACGTCCTTGCAAATTGATGTATGGTCGACCCCCAAACATAACTCACATGTGTATACCACATAACACCTCAAACAATTCACAAGAACCTTCAATGTATTCACCATATGCCATACAACCAATCCTGGGCTACTATCAAAATGCCATGTAAACACATAATCATGTACTACATCAACTCAAAAAGCCCTTTACTGATTTCCATCACGACTTGTCACTTCAAAATATTAACTAATCAAATCAATACTCATATGAATAGGCTATGATATACTTTATTTGCTTTAACCATATGCAATATATACCATATATGCATACTATGTAATAACCCAAGCCTTGTCCCATTTGAAAACACATGTGCCACTGATATGTCAAACCCAATTCAAACCTTTTTGCCCCTAGACTTTGAAACTTATCTCATTTCATCACATGACTTTTTGTTGCAACATAGAACTAATATAACTTGTGAAATGAATACTTTGACACACTATACTTTATAGTTAGGTCTTTGTATATGCATGATAAATCTATGTAGTATAAATATAACTTGTGAAATGAATCCTTTGACATGATACACTATACTTTATAGTGAGGTCTTTGTATATGCATGATAAATCTATGTAGTATAAAGGATCATGTTTCATTCATCATAATTCATCCTTATTTGCATGTATATTAGATGTAAAGTTCATATATCTTTAATAGCACAGAGAATGATTTCAACTTCTTTTCATAATTCTTCCTTATTTGCATGTATATTAGATGTAAAGTTTATATGTCTTTAATATCATAAAGAATGATTTCAATTTTTTTTTTTTTATGCAATCATAGAAATAGTGCACATCAAATAATTTTCATGTTTCACAAATATCAAATCGTTAAATGTTGAAGGATAAAGAGAAGCAACCATCACTATCATGTATCAAATTGGAGTGCATCCACCCACATCTAATCATGCCAACAATCATATCATAACTTTTGAATCTTCATTATAATACCACTAATGCAGACACATATGTATGTTGAGAGAAATGCTTGAAAAACAATGATTTATATGTGTTTTCTAATGGGGGACCCCATCTATTAATATTATATCATAATATCTGTAGGTAGGCCTTGCAATCATTTGCAGGCTTTTAATAACAAGTGACACGATTTCGAGTCAATAGGTCCTTGTTCTCACCGTTTTGCTGGTGCTTGAGGATTATATATGCACTGGCATTAATGATTTTTGAAGCCATGTCAAGGTATGCCACCACCACATATACCAAATAGAAATATAGTTTCTTAGTAGTGCAACTTGAAACAATGCACAACATGGGGAGCATGTAGCAATGTGTAACATGGGGAGCAACATGTAGCATGGTTCAAGTTTTGATATGAGTAGGATATTATTTGTTTTTTCCAAGGAAAACCTTGTGGGGAAATCCAAGGGATGTTTCTGCATTTGTGGATGCCACCCTTAGTAAACCCATTGACATAGAGTGGTGCACCTCACCCAAGGGGATTCAACATGGACATGTCAACCCAATTGAACTAACCTCTTGAGATAAGTAGGAGACAATTATTACACATAAAGGGGATTGGCATTTTTTAAAAACACTATCGAACTATTCTATATGACACTCTTACAACTAGGATAAATTGCTTGTAGAAATCACAAATCAATGGAATCATTAATATGCTATAACATGTGCCACTCTTTTTCTTCTCCAATAACACACCCCCAATCAAGGAAAATAAATATGTCACCCATAAGAATGACCTATGACCTCCACTCATTGTTATACATGCAAGTGTTCGTTTGTTGTTAGAGGACTCCATGAAGTAGACTTGTTACATAATACTTTCTATTATTCTTTTAAGATGCTATTAGTAAACTTCAAACAACAAGCATTGAAAGATGAAAGTGTTAGGGATGCTTTCACAGTAGTAGCATTTATCAAATTGAAAATAATGAATGCAACACTGTGACCAACTAACAAGATTTAAAAGCATACACTGAACATCAATCAACTAGTTGTTGCTTGAGCTTTCTAGAGATAAACCATGTGCACGATTATGAAACGTCCAACAATCTCAGATCAATCAACTAAATAAGACGACTACAATTGGTCAAATCATCCTATTGAACCCAATTGCCTTCTTGTTAAATGATTTTGTTTCATATAAATATTTGAGAAATGAGCTGCCTCCACCCTAAATACAGATGCATCAATAATTAATCACAAGTTGGCAAGTATTGAAACTAACCTTAACTATGTAACATTGATGTAAATAGAGCACCCTAGGGTAGCAATATAGACCACTATTCTTAAATATTTTAGGTGTTGTATCGTCATTTTGTAAAGCAGGGAACACTACACCATCCCTCTGACATCTCACATGAAAACTCTGTGAGCTTGTTAAAGCTTTGTGTTGTTAATGTGGACTTTATGAATGATGTACATGTATAACATTACTGAGATCAAAGTGTTACTGAGAGGATCACATGAATTGGGTGGAGATATGAAAACAATATTGATCATTTTCACAATATCAATATTTTGGTTGTGATATACACAATCAATAAATGGATCACAACGTTAAGTACAATAACAATGTTTACAAAACTACTCAGAGAAAAGCTTTATACTCAATCAATGACATATGTTAAAACATAAAAACAAATTTATTAAAATTCATAAGTTGAAAATTAAAATACTCATTCTATATTTTCAAATAAAATTGATATATAACATAATTAACATGGTGTTGAAGCATTATCATAATCATTACAATATCTTTACTACTGAATTATAAGATGCATTGAGCTTCTCTTAATATTGTTAACACTCTATGCCATAGATGGTACATTTGTAATGTTTCAAGAATCTTGAAATCACAATGAAATAAAATATGATTTGAGAGTGTAGTTAACACTATATGTCATAGACCGTACATTTGTAATGTTCCATGAATTTTAAAATTACAATGAAATAAAATATGATTTTGAGAATGTAGGTTTTCACAGTTAGTGGTTTTTCCATTTAACGATTGAAATTAGATAAAAATTAATAAAAAAATAAATAAAAAAATAAATAAAAAATATTAATAATAATAAAAAAATTATTATAATTTTTTTTCTAAAAACTACATACACAATTTTCTAATCTTACTCCACCTAAGATATGATGTTGCAATATTGAAATTAAGCTGTAAATCAATGTAAAAAATGATCATTAACATAATTACAGGCTCTTTAAGAGTGATATGGATTACAATATTCACTGTTCGGATTGAAAAAAAAACAACCTCGAATCATCTAGTGCGCTATGTAGCCAGTTATGGATTATTCTGTTAACAGTGAGTTTTCATTGTAGATGTATCTGGTGCCGTGGTGTAGTCGGTTATCACGTCAGTCTAACACACTGAAGGTCTCCAGTTCAAGTCTGGGCGGCGCCATTTTTTTTTAATGATTTTTGTATTACAGTTGGACTGATGCTTGTGTAATTTTTTATATCTGCTTTTTATCTGGCGATTACAGTTTTGTTTCTGGCGTCCAATTCGTAAGGGTATTAGTTTCCATAAATGTATTCTCAATCATTACTTTTGTGGGTGGTGTTTGCAGTTAGGCCCCGTTTTATTAACTAGAGGAGCCCTTTCATTTTTTCTCACAGCTGGAGGTTCAAGTGTTTACAGGTATGCCTATTTGAAGCTTTTGCTCACAGAAGGGTTTAAGGGTTTCGAGTTTTTATGGTTATTTGGGTGTGTCCTCATTTTGGGTTGTAGGAGCTTGATTCGGCTTGTTCTAAGAATATGCTTTTAAACCAATGAGGTGATGCCATACGCTGCCCCAACAGTATACATATTATTTCCCTCACGTTGCTAATGTGCGGCTAGAAATTGCGATAGACGCTTTCCTTTAAGCAATTGTATCCTTTCACGAAAATGCCGCTACTTCTCTGTGAGAATCATGCCATTCATTCGCTAAAAAATGTCACCAGTGACCGTACCATTAACATGTGAAACAAATTCATTCTCCAGTGGCCATGGTTGCTGCGGACGTCGAATTTATGTGGATGAAGTAACTGTAAGGAGTATATATCATAATTGAGAATAGCCAAAAGGAATTCTTGCCTCCTAAGCACGGACTTCAACCTATAACCACAACCAACAAGAAACAAAAAAGAAGAAAGAATAGAAAGAAAACAACTTGAGGAACCTCAGGCAGCTCCTATGTGGCACTGCTGCGAACCCTCCATAGACAACCTCGTCTGTGTCATGCTGTTGCAAGTGACCATCCTCCCAAAGCTCCCATCAGCTTCCCGTGACTGTTGTGAGATGAACTGACACAGCAATAATGAAGGTCGAACCCCCGTGATTCGTGGCAAACAATAAGCACCAAGTTGCAGAACATTTACAGAAGTATATGCCCATATAAACTTATTTACGACAATATATACTATCATAAATGCTCGATGCTTATTGCTTGCCATGATTTGTATTACAGAGGGTGATTGGTTTGGTCCTTTTGGTCAACAATAGTCTCCATCAGTGCGATAGCTTTGTTAATTTGAGAGCAATTTTTTTGAATTTTTTTAGTTGATTCATGAATCATATGGTCTGAAATATAAATAATTCTCAAGCTAATCCGAGTAAAAGATTATGTCTGTTTATAAACTACAGTGTAAAGAAACCATGGATTCACTGTGTGTTGATGCTTTGGAGTAATGTCATGGAATTAGCCTATATCTATTTATAAACTACAGTGTAAAGAAACCATGGATAAACTGTGTGTTGATGCTTTGGAGTAATGTCACGGAATTAGCCGAATGAGTCTTAGAGAACAAACATAAAATATATGTTGGTGGTTTGGCAACAATCAAGGCATATCATCTGGTTAGTCGTAAGTTGTCAGTTTAAACTCTCATCAAGGCATGCCATCAACTTGCCTAATAATTTGTTTGCTTATTTTGAAATATATGTGGGGTGCCACACCAAAATACTCTATGGAAACCAACGATATCTGCCTCTACGATGCCTCATTCAACAACGTGCCTTGAAAATCTTAAGCCTTGGACTTTAAACATGGTCCCTTTTGTGTTCATGACCAGTATGCAATTTTTTTACAGGTCCCCTCCCCGATGTTTTGGTCACTTGCTTATTGTCTCTACTAATGATAAGTCTGGTCATAATAGTTGTTCATGAAATTGTAAAGGTTTCTAGACATATTTTATATAAACATTTTTCCACTTGACAGCAACCCAAAAACCCTCTTCTAAACACCGGGGCTGCAAAAACTATTCTTAACTAGTAGGAGCTTAGTGTTTTTAGGATAAGGTTCTGTTTGTCCCTTCACTTCTTCATGAACAATAGAAGATGGAGATTAAGAGTTCAACAAAGCAAAAACTCGGGAAAAATCTCAAATAATTTTTTTTTTTTCAAACACACAAAATACAATGTGTTTTCTCATTGGAGAGTTGGTAGAAAACCCTGAAAAAATCTGAGCAGAATGGTTTTTTTTCCCTTTTTACTCTGTTTTATTTTTATGATGGAGTGGGTCAAGTTTTACATTGGATTTACAAGTCAAACTCACCGAGTCATGGAAGCCTTTGTAAGTACTCATTGGTCAGAGTTGATTCGCATCAAATTTGTTGTTGGCTAGTTAGACTCCCTGACAGTGTGTTTGATTTTTCTGGAAGTTAAAACGACTCTATTTTTAAGATGATCCGACCTTGACTCACAAGTCCAAATCTATCTCGACGAGTTTTGCTACCAGGACATTGCAGAACTGTCTAACCTTGCAGAAAACTTCCCTCCAGTTTGCTCGGATCCAGTCGTATAGAAAATCAGAGTCCCATCAATAGGAACTTTGATCGAATTTTTGAAGATTTGTGTCTATTCAGAACTGGGAAAAACTTCTAAGGGCATTGTTCCACCATGCATGGAACTTGGATCATGGTAGACCTTTACTTGTGCCTGAAATTTCTACTAGATTCTTATCAAATTTCAAATTTGTGACCATAAAAAGGGTTTGTTTGGTACAAGATTAGCTTACTCCTGACATTACATGTAAACCCAATAAAATTTCTTTTATTGTTATGGTTGTCGATCTTGTTCCCAATCTCGTGTGAGTTTATTACCATTAACATATTTAGATTTGTTCAAATTTCTGAGAAGCTAAATATGATCAAGGGTGATGTCTGAGCTCCTTTAACTTGGACATAGGATCATCTAATTTATTTTCACATGTTAGAAAATATGTTTAAATTTACAAGATTTAATGCAGGGGATCTCAGGCTTTAGCCATTCCTGCTTTCATACTTCTTTTTAGCGACGTTCCTTTGGCTAAAGTAACTTTTTTCTTTTTAAGTATATTAACTCCAACCTTTTGAAGGTAAAGCCTACATTAGCTTACTTTTGATTTCTCCTTTCCGTCAAAAAAACTACTCACTAAATTTTGTCCATTATTTTACTGACTCTTTTTGTAAATTGATTTTAACTTGTTCATTATTTTGGAAGTTGTTCAAAATTTTATCCTTGTTAGATTCATAATGAAGAAAACAACAGAAACCTAATGGAAATAACTGAAGCAATCAAGAAACCATGATGAACAGAGATAAATAGAATATTGGCAGAAAAGGCATACTCTATCATCATTAATGAGCGAGCCAATAATCATGTACATAGACGTACATATATAATACAAATATACCATAACTGTCATGTAACTGTATAACAATTAGGTAAACTAATGAACTATGATTAGAGTTTTAACATCCCCCCATAATCATAAGTTCGTTCTTGCCTGAAAAACTGCCACTACTTCAATCAACAATGTGTCAAGCGAATATTCAGAGGGTTGGCTGAAGATGCTCTCTGAACTCTGAAAAAATAGCAGAAGCTGATGTCTTCTACTAAATTGGTGGTTTAAGGGTGACCACAAACTCATTTGGTGGTTTCGGGATGACCACAAACCGAATGTCTAGCAGAAGCTGATGTCTTCTACTAAATGGCATGGTTTTAAGTTGACTATAAACTAACAAGAGCTCAAGGCTCAAAAATCTGAGTAGAACTTCATGTCTTCTGCTTAATTGGTGGTTTTAAGCTGACCACAAACTATCAAGAACTCAAGGCTCAAAAAAGTAAAACTATGAATGGTTTTAGGATAACCACAAACCATATCAACCACAATATGTTTAGGAACAAGATTGCATACCGGGAACTAGGTTGCATACTTGATCATCTGTTCATAGGCTCTAAATCAAACTTGTAACCTGACTGAAAACTTTAGATTCCCCCCTGCCAGGGACAAGTGGTTCAAATTCCCTTGATTGTCATTCACAAGTATGGCCAAGAAGAGAACCAACACGTGTATAAGCTACTGGAACAATGTGTACACTTTCACAATGTATACACGGATGAAGATCGAAAGACTGATCTATCATCTGATCATTGTCAACTCTATTGACTTCACTGATCTGATCATTATCAACTTCATTGACTTCACTGATTTTGTTGTGAGCAGACTGCATGCTTGTTTCCTATTTGATCAGTTGTTCACATACTTTGGTCCCTCAATCTGAGATTACTATCTCATATTTTTCCCCCTTAATCGAAGATTCAATGTCTCTGATACACCATCAAGCTACACATTGGTTCATGCCATAACTTGACACAACATCCTCTCTATGGACAAGAGGAATACAACTGCCTGACTCAACAGGACATACTAAATAGATGGGGAATACAACAGCCTATGGAAAGACTTACAACTTGGACCAAAAACTCAGGGGTGTCGGGTACAACTGATCACGCACCCAATTACAATCATATTCTGAATAGACACAAGTCTAGAATGCAGGACAGAGATAAGTCCTGAATGAACTGCAAATCAAAGGTAGACTTCGAAACCTAAAGTTTGACATTTCTCACTAATTTCCCCCCTGTCAACTGAAAAGTGAGAAGTCTAGATAATGAGATATACCCCCTTTGAAAGTGGAAAAGGGTAATCAAACCGGCTTCCGACGGAGTCTGAAGACTCGATCTTCAACTCATAAGACTACATCAATTGGGCCCCGATCATACCCTATATCATCAAATCCTGAAAAACATTCATGTCCATCAACTGTAGAAATATCTCCAATCAAGTATGGTTGTACTTGTGTATAAATCCGTCGATAAGAATGCTCCAATAAATTATCTTCCAAACTCCAACGCCAATTCCCTAACCATTCAAAATGAATATGTTTCCGCTTGTTCTTATGACACCTTACTGAGAGGTGATTTGTCTTCCCACAAAATTTGCATGGGTGAAGATCAAAACAGTTTGACTTATCATGGCCAAACCGGTGACAGTGTTTGCACTGTATGGGTTCTTTATCCGACCGATTATCATGATCTGGAATATCTGTAGCAACATCATCATCAACAATATCCTGTATCTGTTCCTTACCAATATCCTCAAGCTCTGTCTTCTTATCATCATTCAAAAAACCTCCACTCACAAAGTAAATAGGTTTGCTATAATTAGGAATATGAAAAAGGTTGTCAACATCCTTTTCATATACTAGTCCATATCGATTTCGTTTAAAGTGTAACTCTTCCCATGGTCGAACAATACATTTATCCGCAACTTTTTCTGACATAGGGACTTGACTTCATCCAATTCATCTTCATGATTACGACTGTCATCACTAGTCAACTGAGCGTCTTCATTATTTTCATCCTTGATGTCATTTTGGTTGTTGAAATCACATTGTTGGTGTCAAATCAAACTTAACTCATCAGACAACAATTTGTTTTGAAGTTTGAACATATCAATCTTCTTGTGTGTTACTTGTAAACAAGTAATCACTGTACTGAAAGTGCACTTCTATATTGCAATTGTAGATTCCGTAGTTGAGTTAATTAATGTGTGCAATATTGTAAATATTTCTTCAATTCTTGCCATTATGCAGAATATGGAAGAGAGATGTTTGTATGTTGATGCCACAAAATTCAATTTTGTATCCTGTTGTGCATGCCAAGAGTGATCGTCCGTTGCATGAATGTCAAAAACTATAGGATAACCAATGACTTAGATGCACACAAAGATCCTAAGACCCCCTTATTCAATTTCGGGTAGGTCAAGGACGCAAAGACAAATATGCAATTTTATTATGTAGGATTATCCCCTATAACTCCTTTTACAAACTTTAAAAAACCCCTTATGTAGGATTAACCCCTAGGGATTAGGAGAGAGAAGTGAGGTAGCTCATGCGTGGAGATAGTGGAGTGTGAGCCAATGGATGTGCTACACGTGTGGGAGAAGAGGAGGAATGAGGGCGCACTTTGGGAAGAAGAAAAAGATAATGAGAGCGGAAGACAATGCACTAGGGGTTTAAAGAGGATTTAGGATGCATGGGAGAGGAAAATAGGGAGATAGAGCACATGAGGGAGTCTTAAATTAACCCAAGAGAGCATGTGCTAGCTTAAGGGGAGTTGTGCCCTATTTAATAGAGATTAACACACATTAATGAGGTGAGGAATCAAAAGGCTTTTAATGAAGTTAATTGCATGAAAAGTGGTATTTATGACTTGTTAACCCTTGGATTTTCACCCTTGGAGATCTAGAGGGTTAAGAGCAACATACATCATTTGGGGTGACATTTAGAGATTTTCTTAGAGTTTAGCACTTGTGTGAGCCAGAGGTTGGTTCCCATTAGAGACAGGTATAGGACTAATATATGGTTGTTTTTGTTTCAGAATTAGAGCTAGCACAGTTTCACAGGGATTTGAGTGAGATGTCTATGTATAGTAGGTGACCCTACTTTTTAGGAGATAGTGACCGGAGTCTCATTTGACAATTTTGAGCATAAAAGGTTGGTCCTTGCATGATATTGAGCTCGATGGCATTTTTCCAGGTATCATGCAGGTACTTTCTAATTTTAGCATGTTGAGCTCCGGGCCTTAGATGATGATTTCGAGCATATTCCAGGTTCTTTACAGAAAATCGAATCCGATGAGCCTTTTTCGGGCGATATCCAAGGACTTGCTATTTTTAGCAGGTGGAGCAGCGGGGCTCACATGTCCATTCTGATCGCATATTTGGAGTCCTCACGGAAAATCAAATTTGATGAGTATCATATCATTGACATGCGACGACATTCTATTTTTAGTAGTGTCTATTTTTAGACATATGACACATGGTGGTGTTCTCCTAGTCATCATGGACGTTTTTGACAGTTTCCTATTTTTTAAGAGCCGAACCCTATTTTTAGCAGTTTCTATTTATAGCAGGGGTGGTCGATTCCAAAGGTGAAAAGTGATAGGGTTAAATTTCGACACGTGGCAGTGATTCAGTGTGACATGTGGCATCTACTTGGCATCATTTAATGGGGGGTGCACTTTCTAAGGATAAAAGCGTTAAAGTGAAGAATTAATTAATTATAAAGGGGGCGTGTGGATGAGGTGGCAAATATTTGGGCGTGTTTGGGCTAATTAAAGCCTAACTTACTTTATTTTCCTTTACTCGCCATATATACCTTTCCATGCATTAAATTCTTTTATTATTCTCTCAATTCCCTTTTTCCCTATTTTCTAGCATTAATTTGCCTCCATTTTCCCAAAATTTTAACCTAATTCCTCTCCCTACCTATTTTCTAGCTCATTGTCCGAAATGAGCCTATTTTTCCTAGTTTCTAGCTTCCATAGGTGGACGATGATTCAGGCTTAGATGATCAAGAACCAATAGCCACACCACTTGAATCATATGCAGGGTTCCAAGATGACGAAGGTAAAGATGGGAGTACTGAGGAGTGTTCATTGGTTCCATCCATTAGTGATGATGAGGAATCACAAGTCAACCAAGTAGAAGTGGATCAACAAGAGACTTCATCCATGCACATCCCAGTAGTGGTTCATGAATAGTTTGATCAGATACCATTACAGCAGGAGGAGCCGCTTTTGGTTCAACTAAAGGATGATACCCCTTACATTTTTCCTATGATCCCGCATCTAGAGGTTGTTTTTCAGAATCCTGTGATTGATCAGTGCTTGGATATCAGGGTTCATCATGATCCAGTTGAGCTCATAATGATGAAGGTGTTTCAACAGGTAGATTCTAAGAGTTTCGGCTCTCATGCATTCACACTTACTACTGTTGAAGTACTATGTTCCAAATTTCAACCAACAACCTTCAATTATGCCTTCACCAGCAAGTACATCAAGGCATCTTTCCGATGTTGATGTTTTGGTAGCTGCGAGAGGTATTAACCTCCACGTGTAACATATGACTTAGAATAGAATATTCTAGAAGCAAGTGAACCATTAAACAAATGTGTGGAAACCCTAGAAGACAAGTCGGCCTAGCAGAATAATAATATTAGAATATTATCTTCCAGAAATGCAAGTCGGCTTCACAGGAAAAAGATAAACATAAAATATAATTACCAGAAAGTCAGGTCGGCTCAACCAGAAAAGTCACTGGACATATTAATATAAATAGAGGATGTTTTAGCTCATTTGTACACCCAGTTAGTGTGCAAGTCTTGGTCTTGGTCTCTCTTGGTGATATTCTTGCTAAGTATGGCGCAAGTTTGAGAGAGAGAGTAGTGCAGTTGTAGCTGCAGCTGCTACAGTTGTGTATGGTACTTGTTTTGTGGATATGGAAACTCTCTCTCTTGTGCGCTACCCTTGGAGAAGGAGCACTCTACTTGTCTTGATTTGTTGTTGTAGTTAGCAACTAGGGTTTATTTGTTGGTTCTAGAGTAGGCTTGCCGAAACTATTCTAAGTAAAGGTTAGTGTGCTCGGGGGTGGCATATGTGAATGCCTATGATTGGGTGACAATTATGTGACATTGTCTATGGTTAAATGAGCATACCAAAATTTCAACATGGTTTCAGAGTTGGTTTCCTTCGTAACAGTCTAATCGCTAGAAGGAAGATCCTTAGTTTCCCCCATTGCCAAGCTCGTTGAGCACTTACTGAACTCACTAAGAAGGTTGCCTAAGTAGGGCACATCTCTTCCTCGGATCAGATCTGCAAATTTTTGAAGTTGAGATATTAGGGTTTCCTCATAAAACCCCTAGATTTGTAGTGCCAGTTCCTTCGTGCCAGTTCCAGTGCCAACACTAGTTGCAATACCGGTTGGAGTAAAGTTTCTGTGAAATGTTGGGCCTAATCTTTGGTTGTTCTAGTGCGCCTTACCCTAGCGCATCTCCAATTACCTTTAGATTGCAAGTTGGAGTACTTTGAAGTTTTAGGGTTCGTCATTGCTTGCCGCTACTGCCGGATGGTGCCACTATCTGCCGCTTCAAGGTATGTACTTATATATGTTTAAACCGTATCACTATTTTGAGTGTGATTGCAGGAGAAGGGATCTCTAGTCCAAGCAACAATTGTAGATCCAGAGGGATCTCAGATCCAACACATTGAGAGGAACAACGCACTCCAGGTTTGATTGTTTCTATATGCCTCTACCTGTTATGGCATTATTGTGACCTTATGAACATCTAGTTGTATTTTGATCTATTGAAGTTATGATTATCATACTAACCTCTGTTCAAAGTTAAAGTTAGAAACTAACTTTAGTCAAAGTATTAGATTGATTAAGGTTGAGACTTTAGAGTTTATTTACACTATATTCTCTAACTTAGATTTCTGTCTAGAAAGCATATTGTCTTAAGTACATGGGGCAGGTTGAAGTAAATACTTGACATCTTGAGTGAAGGAGAGTCAAAAGAAAATCAACAACACTCGTTCTTGAAGATAAGACTCCAGGTTCTGGGTTTGATTAAATTAATAAGTTTCCAATTTGCACATATCAAGTTTGATAATTGCTACATTACTAGTTGTGACAACAATCCTTGAAAGGTTCTATTACTGCTAAATACAATGAATACTTGACAGTGTGTGAGTACTATTGATATAAATGCTTGCAAGATGAACTAACATCTCCTCTAGGAGATATTTCTTATTATTGTATTTTTGTTTTGGTTCTTGTTTTAGGCTGTCACAAGCAATAGCTCTGAGAAGGAGCTACTGTGATTATTGTTCTTGTTCTTGTTTTTATTATTATAAGAGTATTATTCTTGTTTACCGTTTTTCCCTTTGTTGTCCTTGTTCCGGGTAGGTCACAGGTGATAACTTTGAGGGAAGCTATAGTGATGGTTGCAGGAGACAACATATTAGCTGGTCTCTAGTTTGAGACATGGAGCAAGCTATCCAGATAAAAAGTTGTATACACGACTGTATACATCCATGTACCAAAGAAGAAGAAGATGAAGAAGGGTACTTTTGCGAGATACATAGTATCTCATATGGAGATTGATTGTAAGGAGCAGAAGGCTCCAAAGATGACCAAACAATTCCCTCTAGTGCAGTTGATCACTCTTGAGATCATCAGGAAGAGTTAGTAGAACCAGAAGGGCCTACCTAGAATCATTACAGTAACCAAGAAGAGACCAACGTGGTCCCATGGAACTTTGCAGGATGCAACATTGATGAGCCATATCATGAAGAATAGACGGCTCTTAAGATTATACAGACTCAGAGGGAGTCAAGCTTTAGAGGGAGAATGGAGATTCAAAGATTTTCAGATTCAGATGGAAGAGAGACGTCTTCTGGAATTGACAGACATATGCCATGGGTTGAGAAGGCTAGATCGAAGCTTCAGAGGCTTCGAGGAGATATCGGATCTTATGTGAAGATTCCCTTGCTTCAATAGACTTTGCTACAGTGACCGAGGAGGAAGCCGATCAGAAGGACTGAAATACATATCTTTTCCTTGGTTCTGAGACCAGAAGGAAAGTAAGTGGTGACTTCCAAGTTATTCTACAAGATCAAGCATGTTGCAGATAAACAACCTAGAGATGTACAAAGCCTGATTTGTGTCCAGAGGATTCTCCCAGCAAGAGGGAGAAGACTACGACGAGACACTTGCTCTAGTATATTGCTACCGACGAACATGTAGCAGATATGTTGACCAAGCCTCTGTCAGGGACAAGCTTGGAGTGGTCCAAATGTTTTTTTCTCCAGTAGTGAGAAGTTACGTGTTCCCAAGTATAGGGAAGTGATGTGATCCCCAGTAGTGGGTGCTACCCCAACGTAGGTTGGTACTCCAACGCAAGCTGGTATGCTACCCCAACGCAGGTTGGTACTCCAATGTAGGTTGGTATGCTACCCCAATGCAAGTTGTTACTTCAACGCAGGCTGATATGCTACCCCAGCGCATGTTGGTACTCCAACGTAGGCTGGTATGCTACCCCAACGTAGTTTGGTACTCCAATGCAGGCTGGTATGCTACCCCTATGCAGTTTGGTATGCTACTCCAACGTAGGCTGGTATATTACCCCAACGCAGTTTGGTATGCTACTCCAACGAAGGCTGGTATGCTACTCCAGTGAAAGTGCATAACTTTCTATGACATATAAACCCATGATGGTCGTGCCGAGAGGAATACCTTCCTCATTAAGAGGGAGTGTTAAATTTTTGAGTCAGATTCTGTGTGAGCTGACGAGTTACTAGTTCTGTATGAACTAGATATCGACCTCTAGTGTTGGAAATGATTCCCAGTTAGAGTGTCGATCACTAGCATCGAAGGTTACTAGCTGGAGGGCCAACTTGTAGTGTTGGAGGTGTTTGCCAGCTATATGGCTAATGTGCGGCTATGATAGTGATACTTGTTACATGATCTGTTTGATCATATGATAGCCCGTGTGGCTATGGTGATGCTATCTGTAGACTGGTCTGCAAGACCATGTGAGTCTTGCCCATGCCATGTGAGATGAATGGATGTGTTTGAGACCACTACATGAAGAACATCTTAGTTAATACCTCCCTAGCTAAGAGGGAGTGTTGATGTTTTGGTAGCTGTGGGAGGTATTAACCTCCACGTGTAACCTATGACTTAGAATATAATATTCCAGAAGCAAGTGAACCATTAAACAGAGGTGTGGAAACCCTAGAAGACAAGTCGGCCTAACAGAATAATAATATTAGAATATTATCTTCCATAAATACAAGTCGGCTTCACAAGAAAAAGATAAACAAAAAATATAATTACCAGAAAGTCAGGTCGGCTCAACCAGAAAAGTCATTGGACAGATTAATATAAATAGAGCACGTTTTAGCTCATTTGAACACCCAGTTAGTGCGCAAGTCTTGTGGAGAGTTGCAGTTGCAACTGCAAGGAGGAATAAGGGCGCATGGTCATCTCTTGGTCTTGGTCTCTCTTTTGGTGATTTTCTTGGTAATATTCTTGGTGATATTCTTGCTAAGTATGGCGCAAGTTTGAGAGAGAGAGTAGTGCAACTGCAACTGCTGCAGTTGTGTATGGTACTTGTTCTGTGGATATGGAGACTCTCTCTTGTGCGCTACCCTTGGAGAAGGAGCGCTCTATTTGTCTTGATTTGTTGCCGTAGTTAGCAACTAGGGTTTATCTGTTGGTTCTGGAGTAGGCTTGCCATAATTATTCTAAGTAAAGGTTAGTGTGCTCAGGGGTGGCATATGTGAATGCCTATGGTTGGGTGACAATGATGTGACATTGTCTATGGTTAAACGAGCATACCAAAAGTTCAACATCTGACATAGGAGATTTCATGGTGGGTTCCACTGGAAGGTTGACTATGTTGATCTTTCCCGTCGAACTGATCATTTGACTGCATTGTTACATTGGTCCTTTGAGTATGATTATGTAACCATGGCAGCTTTGAGGTGAAAACTTTTTAGTCTTCGTCATTTCAGTTTTTCATTCTTGCTGATTTTTAGTTTTTAGGACAACAATTTACCTCTCCTTTGCAATATATTTCCTTTCAGTCATTTAATTTTCAGCCTTGTTTAAAGTGGTGTTGATTTTTTCTAAAGTATATCAGTGTGTGGTTGTGTCTTGTGTTGTCTTTCGTTTAATAGTATAGTGGCCTTTCGCTGTTGCTTGTCCTGGGTTAAAATTTGAGTGCCTTATCTTTCATATGTCGAGCCTTTGTGTCTATCATTAGAGTGAGCCCGGATGGGGGTCTTGTTTGTTCATTGTTCCCAAAGCATTGAGCCTTTAGGATGGGTAATTGAAGAGACGTAGGAGAGTCTTGAGTCACCTTATGTCTTGTCTCTTCATTCCTTATCGCTGAGTCTTCTGCTTTGTGTCAGTCATCCCCTACATCCAACAATGGGGATATGGTACCTTTTCATCTTATATCTTTCTGAGTTATCACTTCGCGTTGAGGGAAGAGAGACATCATTGCTCTTCTTTTCAGCAGGTCATCCTGTATCGACTCCGATACATTATCTATGGATGATCCAAAAGTAGAGCGCCTTGGTAGTCGATAGCCTCATTGACGATTATCTCGCATTCGACAAGGCTGAGTATCATTGGGCCTTGATTGGATGATTCTTGTCATTGTTTGACTTTAGAACATCTTTCACAATGACAGGTTGTGCTTGTACCTTAAGACCCATTATCATTATTGGTGGTGTTCCTTCGCACTTGGCAGGTGTTTACCTTATTGACATCTAACTAAGTGACTCTCTCCCTCATGTCGACATCGATACATTTACCACAGGGAGGAGTGTACATATTGGGTTGTAGCAGGTAGCAGATTTGGATGAGACTGCTTGTGTTTTAGTGGGAGTTTTATATTGCTTTGACTCCATTTCCCATTGGACAKGCTTTGGTATCACARAGTTCTCATAGAGCGTCAATTTCAATTTTCAGACAGAGATTCATATGGTTCTCGACATCCCACATGTAGATTTTTAATGACAAAAATCAGCAAATGAAATTTCTGTCAAACACTTAACAAACTAGAGATAACTGTCTTGCATGAACTTCATAAATGCCTTAAACCACATTTAGAAATTACCATAAGCAGAAATACACATTGCTAAGCAAAATAACAGCGGAAATAAACACAATGGACAACAACCCATAAAACTCAGAAATTTAGGCAAATGCCAGGGAAAACCCCAATGTGGGGAAACCCAACGAGAGAGAGAGAGAGAGAGAGAGAGAGAGAGAGAGAGATATTATTATTCAGCTTTAGGAAAGTACAACAACAACAAATACACATTTCCAGCCAAGGAAAATACCTCACAGCACCAAAACAGTCCCAATAAATTCTGCCTCGATTTCCATGCCAAATCCGTATTGTTGTATAGGCTGTACTGTACCTCGATTTCCATGCCCACAGTCAGTTGGACGGATTGTTCCATACGGCCTAGAAACAACAAGTAAAAATTTGAAATCTACCTAAAAAACCGTGCCCAAAGCTGCCTCGATTTCCGTGCCAAATTCGTATTGCTGTACAGACTGTATGGACTGTACGGATCCGTAGAGTATATCTCAGCCACAAAACAAAAAATCTTTCCTTGGGATTTGTGCCCTAGCTCCCTTGGAAAACGTGCCCTCTTTGCTGCTCACTTTCCTCTCTCAAGCTTACTTAGAAATCTCTCTCAATCTCCTCCCGATGTGACTCGATGTCTCTTGCACACTACTCAATGCATTCTTTTATAAATCTGAAAATGACATTTTCCCTCCAAAGTGTCTTTTCACCTTCTCCAACCCTAAATCCAAAGGCCAAGATTAGATATTGCCTTTTTCAAAATCAAGGGTCATGATCCATTCCCTCCAAAAAGAATCACTTGAAATATTAAAGTGATTTCACTTTATTACATAAATGCTTTAAAATGATGTCACTTTAAAATTAGAAGGTACACTTTATTAAAGAGTCACTTTAATAAAAGAACCACTTAAAACAACTTTATAAAAACTCATTACAAAGTTAAGTGACTGGTAGTGTAAATATAGGGTAACATCCACATACATGACAAAACATGCAGAGTACCTCCCGAGCTAAAAAGCTAACACTCCCTCTTAGCGAGGGATGTACTCGCTGCCACCTCCATCATTTGGTCCCATCACATTGTGCTCTGTAGGAGCTCCCTCTGAACCTGGAGCCATCTTCAACACATGCACAACAATCGAACTAGAAGATCTTCTCCTGGCAACATCCTAGAACCCTGAGCTCACTTCATCTTGAGCGTTGGTTTGATCAACCTGGCTAAGCCTCCTGCCAGTGCTCAGAAGAGACTCGCTCTCTTCTCTTGGAATGCAAGACTGAATCCTTGGCGCCACTGCAGTCTCAGAAGCCTCCTCACACTCCTCATCCGACGTTGAATCATACACTGAAGGTTGTCCTCTCAACATAGACAACCTGTCCACCCGGTTACCGATCAGTTGCAATTCTACTGGGTCCACTCCCTGCCTGTAGATAAGGACATGTTCCCTCTTGAACAATATGCAATCTGTCCACCCGGTTACCGATCAGCTGCAATTCTACTGGGTCCACTCCTTGCCTGTAGATAAAGACATGTTCCCTCTTGAACAATATGCAATATCCTACATCCTCCAAGGCTGAGATTGAGAGCAAGTTAACCCTCAACCCTGGAACAAAGAGAACTCCATCAAGCTCCAAGAGTCCCCCAAACTCGAGTTGGAATCTAACATTCCCAACTCCACGTACAACTTTTGCCATACCACCTTCATTTACCACTTGTCGGCCATGACCAATCTCTGTGAAATCTAGGAATACTCGCCAGATTCCCGTGATGTGGCTAGAGGCTCCACTATCCACAATCCATTTGATATCACCTCCAAATCCTCCGTTGCCGACACTAGAAGCTAGGGTCACCAAAGAAAATTCCCTGTCGAGCTTTGAAGCAAAGTCCTCCATGGCTGCTATAACAACTGTCTCAGGCCCCTCTGGTTCCTTGTTCTTCTTCCTCTCTGGACAATGAGAGGCAAGGTGCCCCAACTGGTTACAACAATAGCATCTGACTTTACTCAAGTCCCTTCCTGAACTTCCTTTCTTCTTGGTCTTTGTAGCAAGAGAAACATTCTCATCAGCTCTCTCTGTCTTTTGTTCACTGCTCTGAGATTCTTAAGAACCAAATATCAATATAGCATAGAAAAACCTTAGAATAAGTACTCAACGCCTTGAAAAAGAGATAAATTCAGATAATAAGCCTCTTCGAGGGGGGAACCTCCTTATGCCCACATAAATGTACAATTCCAAGATGATTCCAAATAAAAATGTCTCCTTGGTATATATAGGAGACTAGAAAGTATAATTACAACTAATGGAATAAAGCCGACATAAATAAAATAACATTACCAATGTAATATGCCCCAATTAAGGGGTAACGAGCCAATATTAGGGCTTAACATGCCCCTCCCCTTGAGACAAGTGTTGTCCGCAACGCTTGAGTAACTCTGGATGCTTCTGTATAAAAGACTCATCTTCCCAAGTGGAATCTTC
>SNQJ01S0015377.1:115605-129716 GCA_010110895.2 Picea sitchensis
TCATACTGCTAGGTACCCATGGACCTAATAGGCTGGCTCGTGATGAGACCCCCTATCCTCTGATTAGGTCTTGTTTTGTTATTTTCCGGGTCCCTCTTGTTTCTTGCTGAGAGGCTTTTTACTGCCTTCTCAGGGATCCCTGGGCGAAGCATCTCGAGGTTTTATTTCTAGGATTTTGTCTTTTACCAACTGCTTTTACCTTCTGGGCCTTTAGCCCCTTCTTCCCACGAGATAAGATGCAACCTTGCAAATAGGTCAACCCAATACCCGGACAAGGGGAATGGGATAAATGAGCAGGAGATAAGATGAAACAGTGGTGCTATGATGGGAGCGGACGATGGCTTTTCAGAAATTCCCTAGTGGCAAACCAAAACCTATGGGCACAGGCTTGCTAGGGCACCTTGTCAATTTCCCCAAGCATGGTCAAGTGGGCTAATGTAAGATCCAAGCAGTTGTTAGAGATAAAAGGAATCAGATGCATATATTTAAAGGTTTTAATGATCAAAAGTGACACATACCATGATACCTGGACCAATTACCTCATGGAGCAAGAACCTCTTCTGATACAAGACCAAGCTGATGGTGATGGATGCTGCTACTGTTGACAAGACAAAGCTGATGGAACAAGAAAATGATGGGCCCTCCAGGGCCATGCTTAGGTCAATCCTGCTCTCGGTACTTAATGTCTAGGACCTGTGGGCCTCGAGACATGATCTCCTAGTTATCCCTAAAAAGCGGGGATAACAGAACCTAGGCATTGTGCCTCCAAGGACACACTAAGTGAGTTGGACTTAGCTCACGTTTGCAAGTGTGTATTAGGACGGCAACAAAATGTAAAGCAAAAGACTTGAAATTGAAGAAACAAGGGGGTTCCCAAGTTTGGGGCATTGGGGCTTTTGTTGCAGCCTCAACACCAACCTGATAAGCCGTTATTGACCATATGCATTATTACTCATTTCTAAGTCTACTTGTTTGTAGAGATAGCTTATCTCTAAACATGGGACGAGTTCAATGTTCATCATGAGCATGTAGATTTCTTTGAATCAAGTCATGGTTACTAGCACCACATACTTAGTATTCATCACTGCCCCCACCACCCACCCTTCCGGGGGGTGAGGGTTGCAATTCCCTATGCATTTCTATGTTTGTGCAGGATCTATTTACAAAAGTTTGTAAATTATGCAAAAGAACTACCACCAAAGTGTGGATATAAAGTAGAGGACTTACATGGGTGCAAATCTAGGAATATCTCGCATGAAGCTATAGATTTATGTTTTGAGTTAATTCAAATAGTGTTCAATTACCTCCATGTAGAATCTGCATAGTTTACATGACGTTTTTATGCCTTATAGCATTGAGAATGTTTAGACATTTCTCAATAAATTGCATGCTCCTTGCTCGATAATACATATGCATACATAAATTGTGAATTTTATATTAAAGGAGAAGGATAAATCTCAACTACAATATCTATCTTGACAACAGTGAAGAATCAAATTTTGTATTTAACAATGATTTATTAATTTGAACAACATATACTAAATGATAATTTTATACACACAACTCTACAAAGTTATAAGATTTGGAAAGAGACTTAACTTAAGATGTGTACACATTTGTATAGTCCTAAGAGATTGACACTACATAGCCTTTGTTTTAAGATACAAAACACATATTCTAAGATAGTTACAGTTACATAGTGAAACAAGACAATAATACTTATAGAATATAGCTTGTTAATATATTGAATATAAATGATTTTACTTATTTTAAGAAAATGGCACATTTTTTTCAAAGAAAATGTCACCGGATCTCCTTTCTTTTCTGGAATATCTAAATGGAAGGTAGCTCATCCGTCAATTACAATATCGGTTAACAATCCAAAGGAACTTGACCAGATTTAAACTTATGACCTATAACTTATTCATCACCACTCAACCCATTAAACTAACTGTTAAAAGTTAAAACTAAGATAATAACACCTCGATGATAAAGTTTTATCTTTCTAGAGTTATTTTAGGCAATAGCCAACCTTCTACCCCACCCTTGCAAGGATAAGATAAGATAAGCTAATTATATTAATGTCCAACAAATGCCCACAAATTAGGTCAATGGGACTGTTGAGTACAATGATGTCGATACAGAGCTGGAGTACCAAAATGTCTCCTATATAAAGATCAAGAAAGTAAAGTAAAGTAAAGCTTGAGATCTATGCTAAAACATGGAAAATCCTCGACTATGAGTGCAGGCGACTGCAACAGGAGGGAGATGTATAGAGGGAAAGGAACCAGGGATTAGATCATGGTCCACTAGATCTATCTCTCCTAACATCTTAGGCTAAATGAAGAGAACTCAGGACAGAATGGTGTCCTGAGGAAGAGCTGGGGAAAGATCTGAACCGCCCACTATGGTGCTGTCTGGAAGAGGTAACCTCCCACTGATGTCTAGGTGATCTCGTCTGCTTGCTGGTACGGGGTCTGGTCTGGCAACGTCTTTGAGGTCTTTGGAGAGGGGGGATGGTCCCTCGGGTCGAGACTCCTCACCGATTTGGAGTCAGAGGCAATGCTGTTATCAGTCTGTCTCTTGGTGCCCCTAGCTGATTTGAGCACCGTAAAGGAGGAATGGAATTCATTATTTTTGAGTTTACAAGTTTGTATTTTTGAAAATAGAAGGATATGCCTGAACGACAAATTGGTAAATTTGTAGAGTCTTTAAAAACGAGAGGGGCAATGAATGGATTATCCCGACTAATTGGGAAAAATTAAGTGAACACGAGTGATGACGGATCAGAGACACTGGAAATGCCCGTGCCCTAGCTCGACTTTCAAGAATCTGCAAGTATCCCACTGTTTTTGTGTGTGCAGCAGACAACAAAGAATCACCATGACTAAAGCAGACAGATCTCTGACAGCATAAATTCTGTAGCCCTAGCGAAGACGCAAGCGTAGAAGGTATTTTTATTTTGAAGATTGTTTATTTAAAGGGAATACATATACAGAGTATTTTGAATTATTTTCTGTTCAGCAAAGAAACATTTCTTTGAAAAATGGAAAGACATTTGATGTTAGAAAAATTCAATGGAAAAATAATTTCACACTTAATGTGAAAATTCAATTGCACCCAATGAACATAAATGTATGAGGCATTGTTAGTGGAACAGAACAAAACCCACACTGTTTGAAAAATTAGTGGAATGGACATGTCTATCCGTTGCATACTGTGAAACACCTCCAGAAAAGAAAGGAATCAAGGTTCTTTTTTTATTTGTAATTTTTTAGTCTCACTTGCAAGTTTTCAGTCTAGCAAAGAATCCTCTCTCTGAAAAATGGAAAGACAGGAGATGTTAGAAAAAATCAGTGGAATTTTTTTTACTCATGGAAAGTGAAAATTCACCTGTATGTAACAAACATATATATGTATGGAGCATTGTTAGTGAAACAGAAACAAAACCCACAGATCACAGTATAAAAAATTAGAAGAATAGAGACGTATGTTGTTTGTATACCGTGAAAGAGCTCTAGAAAAACAAGCAGAATACCTTTTCCTTTGAAATTTTTTATAGTCTCACTTGCAAGTGAGACTCACCAAATATATTTGAGTCACATTTTACTTACTAGTCCTAGTCATACTTATGAGTCAAGGTTACAAATATGATTTTAGATTGAAGTCAAACTTGAAAGAGCAACTTAACATCTTGCTGAGCAGTACATTTATCTCGATTTTCTCAGAGTAGAGTCAAACTAAATAGTTATCTCAAGTTGGATTTACTAAGTCACTTCTGACTAGTCCGAGACAGACATATGAATCGAAGTGACAAATATAATTTTGGATTGAAGTCAAACTCGAAATAGCAATTTAACATCTTGCCAAGAAGTACTCAACATCTTGACAAAGACTAATTTGTCTCATTTTTCTCAGAGTATAGTCCAGCTAAAGAGTTATCTCAAATCAAATTTACCAAATAAATTTGAGTGACATTAGACTTACTAGTCCGAGACATACTTATGAGTCAAAGGTACAAAAATAATTTTGGATTGAAGTCAAATTCGAAAGAGCTACTTAACATCTTGCCAAGGAGTACATTTATCTCTTTTTTTTCATAGTAGAGCCAAACTCAAGAGTCTTCTCATGTTAGAGTCACCAAATACATGAGTCACATTCGACTTACTAATCCGAGTCATGTTATGAGTCAAAGTTGCAATTTTTTTTCAAGTAGTCTAAACGCATGACAAATTGGCCCTTTTCCGGCTGCTTAGAATAACGGGAGGGGAAACCGACATTTTTGGCCTGAAATCTGGCAGGAATCATTTGGATTAATGGAATCACATGTTAAGATTGTATAATCTGTTTGCAGTAGGGGTATTTGAGAGTGCTGAATCCATTTCTGCATCAAAAACAATATTTTCATCAATTCCAAAATTGCAATTTCAGCAAAGATTGCTTGATCGGATTCTATTAATGGCAAACCAGAAAAGGTCGAAAATGTAGAACGTTTAGCCTTTTTTTTTTGGATTGAACTCAAGCTCAAAAGATCTACTTAGTTACAAATATGATTTTGGATTGAAGTCAATCTCGAAAGAGCTAATTTACATCTTGCCAAGGAATTCCGAGTCACACTTTTATGAGTCAAAGTTATGAGTATAATTTTAGATTGAAGTTCTCAAAAGAGTGACTTAACATCTTGCCAAGGAGTAGATTTATCTTCATTTTCTCACTTAACAGAGTCAAACTCAAGAGTCATCTCTATAAATTTGAGTCACATTTGACCTAGTAGTTAAGGTCATACTTGTGAGTCAAAGTTACAAATATAATTTTGGATTGGAGTCAAAATCGAAAGAGCTACTTAACATCTTGGTAAGTAGAACATTTATCTTGATTTTCTCACAGAGCAGAGTCAAACTCAAGAGTCATCTCAAGTCAGAGTCACCAAAAAATTTGAGTGACATTTGACTTACTAGTCCAAGTCATACTTATGAGTTAAAGCTACAAATAATTTGGATTGAAATCAAACTCGAAAGAGCTACTTAACATCTTGCCAAGGAATACATTTCTCTTGATTTCCTCACAGAGTAGAGTCAAACTCAATAGTTATCTCAAACTTGCAAAAGTTGGGTAATGCTAATGCTCATGTAAATTTTTTATTTCAAACCAAATGAGTCTAGATGATACAAGGAGATTATGTGGTGTATATATAAGACACAAATTTACCCAGTGTCATAACTTAATTAATCTTGAGGACCTCTTGGATTCTAAAACCATAACGACCTTGGAACTTTCATTTCCATCATGCTCAAATATAGAAATGATATTGTGAAAAATATTGCAGTTGATTACTTTTATTTGTCCAATAGACCTTGTTGGTCTTAGGGGATGGTTAACATCATCATCATCATCATAGATTTATTGTTGGGAAGATTTAAAAGGAAAATGATTATGATGGATATGTAATTTTTCCTTTTGGGTTCTTTATTTGGGTTTGATAGAGCTTGGAGCTGGTGGCTTTCGGGTATTCATTCATTCATGGCATTTTCAATGAGCACGAGCTCATTGTACAAGGTTGGATTTGGATTCGTATGTACAAAATCCCCATGCTTGAGGGTTTCTCTCATATCAAGATCACAACCATGGAGGTTTTATAGTGTGCACAACAATTTTGAGGCTCCAGATGTGGTTCAACTTGCTGCGAAGGCTCGAATCTCATTGACACTCAAAGAGGTATTGTCTACTCGCTTTTTGGTTTAATTCAATTAGTCTCTTCAAGTTTCAACAACGGTTTCTTAAAATTAGTCTCTATTAGTTGTTTTATTGCGAAAGAAGAGTAGAAGAATTGAAATACATGTAGCAACAAAAATCAAATCTAAACTATTGTTCATCTTCAATAATTTGTGGCAAGTTTATATCCAAGCTTTTTTCTTTGTAATTCGCCAAGATAGGTTGTTGAAGTATTTTTTTAGTTATAATAATAATATTATTATTTGTTTAAAATATTATTTAAGACCAGCTTTCTATTCTTTAAGTGGAAAACTAAGAACAAAAAGATTAACTATACACATAACTTAATAGTAGAAGTAAGAATAGAACAATTCCAAGAGCAATAATAATAATAAATAATCTTTTATATTACATTAATGAAACAATGTGTCTTTCAGGCTTTTGAACTAGGGTCTGAGCATTGAAAGTGCTTTGATTTTTATACTATTTTTTTTTCAAATACTTTCTTAGTCAACTAGTTGTCTTGCTAGGCCCTTTCCAAAAACACTCCTCTAGGCTTCTGAACTCGGGTATAATCACCGAAGGACTGAAAGTACTTTGATTTTTATACTAACTAATTTCTTATTCAAATACTTGACAATTTACAGAACAAATGTCTTCCTAATTAATTTTGAATTCAAATACTTGGCTTTTACAGATGAATGTCTTCCTTCTTAGCGAATCTACTATCTTTCTAGGGCCTTTCCGAAATCACTCATACTCAATTTCCGAAAGTGTAGTAAGAATTTTAACTACTTCTTGTTGTTAGTAATTCTTCTCTTTCCCCATGATTTGGACTCATCATTTACGATGCTATACATCAAGCAATGTTGCATGGGAACTTATCACCATGCCAGGGGAACACGGTCCCTACATTTCCATCATCCTTGGGGACATCATTGATTGGAAAACAAGTGACAAAGATTAACTTGCAGATCGAGGGGCCTAGACAAACTTGGGGTAGGTGAGGGTGCTCAATTATTATAGTTAGGTGGACAGATATAAGTCAACAACCACTCTACAACATTATGGTTACAGTTTTAGACTATTATCCCGCATTCCTAGGGATAACTAAGGAGATGATGTCTTGAGGCCCTCAGGTTGTAGACATGGAGTGCCGAGAGATGGATTGACTGACAATGTCCACATACATAGATGGAGACCCGCTCCACCACCACACTTCTCTAATTCATCATGATTGCATTCACGATTTCACCACATCAACTTGCTTTTGGAAGACAGTGGGTCTTGCTCCATGAGGTACAAGTTAGGTATTGTGCTAAATGTCACCTTAATACTTGAGGCATTCAAATATGTTGCATTGAAGCTTCTCTTGATTATAGAACGTTTGCTTGGACATTATTCTTTTGTTCTTGTTTCACATTGGTGGGTGTCATGGTTCCCTAGTAAGTGGCCACCCTTAGGGAAAGGGTTGAAACCAGGGGTCTCCTCGAAGGGTCATCGTACCGTCCCAGCTCATCCTTACCATTTTACATCACTTCTTCCCCTCCATGTCCCAATATTTTAGGTTTTTACGCCACATTGACCCAAGAAGGGCTTGTACCTCATTTCATGGGAAGAAGGGGCTGAAGGCCCAGAGGCTTGTAGCTGGTAAAAGATAAAAGCCAATCATAAGCCTTCCAGATGCTCGCCCAGGGATCTCGAGAACAATGAAATGTTTCTCACAAAAAATTGAGGGACCCATAAGATAAATAATTAATTAAAAATGCCAACCAAGGTAGAGCGTGTGTGGGCAATGTTTTTCATGCTTAGGTAGAAGTCCCACACATCGTCTTCAACTTGGGGAAGCACCATGTGTTCATGGTAGAGTTAAGGTGGGCAATGTTTTTCATGCTTAGGTAGAAGTCCCACCTTAGATTCAACTTGGAAACATTCTAATAAATTAATGGAAAAAAGGGGCTTGGAAAAATCATGCATCGCGGATGAAGGGCGACACACCCTCTACAAAGGCACCCATAAATGAGACAATATGAACCCTTGTATTTCATGAAGCCCGAAGCCTAGAAGTCTAACCCCATCCACCTCATATCCATTACATGACCTAGAAATGATCATACTCGGGAACATCCCCTACTTGAGGGATTGGTTCGCCAATAGGGCATTATGACACCCCTCCCATATCTAAACTTGGCCAATTGCATAGGGTTTTTGAACACTTGTTTCATTTGAAAAGGTAGTTTTGATGCACATGTTTAGGTGACTGCTGTATTAAATGTGATTTTACTTGACATGATACATTTGACTTGAGACCCTTGGAGGGTGAATTCACTTGTGTTTGTAGGACCTTGCTTGATGGACGTTTGTTGAGGAACAAGCCTAGCTTGGGCCTTCGTTGAGGCAAGAAGCCCCACAGGTTGGATGCCATGACCCGCACCTTGGGAGCAACTAGATGATGAACGTTGCCTTTGGAGGCATGAGAAGGAATCTTGGACGATGAGACCTAGCCCCTCTCAGCCCAATGTTTGACGTTGGAAGGTCAAAACGTCACCTTTTAGGCTAAGATACTAGGATTCAGATACAGATTCGTTAGATTTTTGAAAAGCTAGGATCTGGATACGACGGGGAAAAGACATGTACAAACTATATATATATTCCAAATTCCAAAGCAGGGAAAAGGTTACAATATTCATAGCTATTGGCCTAACGTCTATTAATACAATCTGAAGATCCCAACATGCAACAACATTATTATGTGTAGACAAAACTTGGCCACCTAAAATAACCCATTGTTGGTACATAAGGGGGTAGACTTCCACTCCTGCAAGATGTCTCTAGATCTTGGGCCATTAACTTGTTTCCTTATTTTAGAGGAAGATGAGCTCTTAACAAATCAGAATTTTTATAATTTGTAAAAGTAAAATTTAAATAAAAAAATTTTAAAAACATAAAACTTTAAATATGTAACTTATGTATATATATTTTAAATGTGTGATATTTATACAAAATAAATTAATAAATTGGATTTTGTAAATATAATTTATAAATTTTAATTTATACTTTAGTATATAAATTATAATATAAATATAAAACTTAACTTAAAGTATAATGTTTTAAAGGTATAAGTTTATAAGATCTAATTAGCATATATATACACTTTAATAACCATATTTTTATGTTTTTAATATATTTTAAATTAATTTATATGATACTTATATAAAAAAAATTAATACATTAAATTTTGTAAATATATATGAATGTGTAAATCTTAATTTATACTTTAATATGTAAATTATAAATGATAATATAAATATAAAAATTATCTTGAAGGTATAAGTTTATAAGATTTACTATAGATATATATATATAATATTTGTAATATTATAAATTCATATAGCATGGTTAATATTATTGATTAATTTAATATATTATAAATTAAATACTAAGGTTATTAATATAGGTCCTTTACATATTAATATTAATATACATAGTAAAATTAATATATAATGTTCTCATGTATAACTTTCTATCTCCCGAACACTAATATCTTTTTTCCGTTAAATGTCCCCTCGTTCCTCGAATGGTCGGACTTTGATTTCTGTTCCAAAAGAATGGTCGGGCCCCGATTTCTATTTCGGCTCCTTGTTCCCCAAACGCTCTGTTGGTGCTCGGACAACCCCATCGAGGGTGCCTGGCGATGGTTGGTAAAAATGACCTGCCATATTGGGCTACAGTCCTCTGTACTTCACCCGTGGGCACATGGATCGAAATTCAGAGCGAATACGAAATGACAGGGAAAACCTTTTTTTTAATGTATTTTAAAGAACCCAAAATTTCAGGATCTACAAATGATTATCGGGATATGTTTTACAGTGAAGGAAACGTTTATGAATCGGTTCTTGGGCGGATCCAAGCAGATCCGAATCCGGATCCAGATCCGATACGGTGATCCGTGGATGCATCCCCCTAGATCGACGGATCTGGTAACATAGCTTTTAGGGCTTGACGTCACATTGGAGGTTAGGGTTTGATGATGGTGTTGATGACTTAATGAAGAGTTGGTTTGATGAGGAGGAACCCTAGCTCATGGAAGACATGGCCTTTGGAGGCCCAACGACTCGCTCACATTGCTTAACGATTCACTCCATGTGCCAAAACGTCACCCCTAGGGGGTATGACATCATCTTTAGGGTTTTCTTTCTTGTGTAAAATCAAATTTGAAATTGTAAAGGGTCAATTAGAGGAGGTTGGCCTCCCTAATTTTGTTTTACCCTAATGATATGTGGACAAACTATTTTAGAAGGTCTTGTATAAAAAGAGACCTAAGACATTTCATTGGGACATAACTCTCTCACTTGAGAATTACATACTTGGTTGAAATTTGCGCCCTTTTGGGCATTTTTGTTTATCTCTCTGTTGTGCAAATCTTATGGATGCTTATACTTTTCTATTGTGGAGCTAAAGTGGTGCGCTACCTTCTTGGAGTCTTGTCTTTTGCATGTTGATGGAATATTCTTGGTAGATAAGGGTTTTTGCATGTTTTCTATTGGAATTGGTAAGGAATTTCTGAATATTGTTGGTAATTTCTTCTTATTTCATAGCTATTCTTGTTCTAACTCTTGGAGGAGTAAAAGGGCTTACACCCTCCACCAAAGTCTATCATAATTGTTGTTGGATAAGTTGTTTTTCAAGGTTGCTAGGAGGAGTAAAAGGGCTTACACCCTCCTAGATTTACCTTGTTGGATTTGCTTGCTCTAGGAAGTAAAAGGGCTTACACCCCTAGAGAAGTAGTAAGTCTAACTTTTACATCCAAGACTCCATAACCCAATAGACTAGGCACTTATCTACTTGCATTGGAGAAATAAAATCATTGCATTGAAATACATGATTTTTAGAGATATTTCATTTGTTCAAATTGGAATATTTTCTTAGTGCTACAAGCTTGCTTGAGCCACTAAGACGTCTAGATTAGCCATGTCATTCTCTTGCTGCAATTAAATTAATGCTACAACCATTAGGGCTGCAACAAAACACTCTTAAACTCTCTCATAACTCACCAATCTACCCTTAAAATTTGCTTACAAATTGCCATACTAACCCTACTTGACATTTGCTATCTTTTGGGTGGATTGTTTGCTAATTTTGGTGGACAGATATTGCTGCTGTAGCAATTGTTTGCTACAGCCATAGGGCTGCCTTTGTACTTTTCTGATAACTTCATTTAGTAGCGCTATTTCACCATCAAAGTTTGTGCTTAAGTATTGGAATATTATCTACTTGATTAGTGCCTGATCATCCAATAAATATTTGATGCTTTTGATGGTTAATTCTGCAGTTTCACCATCAAAGTTTGTGCTCAAGTATTGGAATATTATATACTTGATTAGTGCCTGATCATCCAATAAATATTTGATGCTTTTGATGGTTATTTGTGTAGTTAACAACTATTTTCATTGCTGATATATATATTTGTTTACTGCTGCAATTTAGGACAACAAGCTTCACTTGCTTGTCCCATTAATTATTTGGCTTCTATCTCGATTAATTGTCTTGTCTCAGGCATGTTTAACATTATCTTGCAAGTACAAAACACTTTGGCATCCTCCCCTCATCATCAAGACTCTTTTCCAAGCCTCTTTCCATCTTGTAATCTGACCTATAGGGGTTTTCATCTTCATCTTCTCACTTTTCATCTCAATACCCCTAGGGTCACCGGGATTCCCCCCTTGTGGTGACTTATCATCACTAAAGCAAGAGGAGTATCTATTTAAGGTGACAATGAGTAGTTACTCCCATAGTTGTCTCACTTTTGTGAATTGGGTCGGGCTTTGCCCAACCTACAATCTGCGCGATAACATTTTGGCGCCATTGGCGAGGAGGATTTTGAATCCTCTTTCGTGCCCTAACAATACTTTGGCAAGCTTTGATCCCAAAACCTTTACCCAAGCTTGTTTGACGATTCCATTTGAGGGAAGTTCCCTTTCCCTTTCCTTCCTTTGATGAGCTAAAGCTCATTTGGCGACTCCACCACCCCAGAATCCGTCTTCCCAAAAGACCCTTTCCCCTGGAAGATTCAAGTCTTACAAGGTTTATTGAAGAAAGCTTCCTTTTAACTCCCCCATTGTCAAAACCCTTTTCCATGCTAATCTCCCCTTTGCACCAATGGCTCAATCTTGGGCAAAAGACCTTTACAAGCCTTTGAACTTGGCTTCCATCATTGGATACCCCAATACTATGCCTAAAGAAACCAACAAATGGTTGCCAAAGTTTCCAAGAAACAATGTGGTCACAACTGAAGAACACCTCTATGCAATTGGTCGAGACATAGAAAACGAAGGAGTGAAACATGAAGATGTGGCAATGCAACTACTAGCTACATCTCTTACTGAAGATGCCCTGAGGTGGTTCAAAGGCTTGCCTTTCAATCACCTAGCATCATATGAAGATTTTGTTAAGTTGTTCAAAAGCGGATGGGCAACAAAGAAAGATAACAGAATGCTGATGACTCAGTTCAACCAAATTAAGAAGGGGAATGAGACAGTGAGTGAATTTGACACCAGATTTGATAAGCTACATAGCCAAATCCCGAAGGATTTGTGCCCATCTGAAGCAGTTGTCCGTCTTCTCTATGTTAATGCCTTTGAAGGGCAATTTGGTTTCATTTTAAGGGATAAGAAACCCGACACTTTGGAAAAATCCAAAGAGTATAGTGCAGAGATTGAAGAGAATATTCTCTACTCCAAGATTGAGCCATATCACTATCCTCGTACCAAGATGGAAGCAAAGACAAAGATTGCAATAAACGATGCACTAGATCCAATAACTCTCCTAGCTCAGAAGCTTGATCAAATGAATGCTCAGTTCGTCCAAACTTAGAATCATGTCATGAACCGATGGACAAGTCTGGAAAGGGATCAATCTGCTCTGAGACCTCCATTCATCAGACAACAAAGGGATACTACAGGTTGGAAGGAAAAGCCTCAACAAGAGGCAAAGGCTCCCGATACTTTGAACCCTATTGGGATGGTCAATTTGGAAGAATCACCATGGTGTTCTCTGTTGATATTATGGTAGCTGCGGGAGGTATTTACCTCCACGTGTAAACATGACGAGAATAGAATATTCCGGGAGAAAGAAGAAACCCTAATGAGTTGGCTAATAACCCTAGAAGACAAGTCGACTCAAGAGGATAACTTGTATTAGGTTATTAGCCTCCAAGAGAAGAAGTCGGCCAGAAGAAATAATATATACTGAGTAAATAGGTACCCAAAATGAGAAGTCGGCCCAGGTAGTTAATCAGAATTAGTATAAATACAGGAGGCCAGTCTTCATTCTGGCAGGCATTCTCAGAACTGCAGAAGCAACACTTGTGCGCACTGCAGTTGCCCAGTTGTGCGCAAATTTGGAGGAGAGCTGCCGTTGCAGCTGTTGCAGCTAGCAGAGCCCGTTTTGGCTTGGACTATCTCTTGGGTATGGTTTGGACTATCTGATCAACTCTTGTTTTTGGTGCGCTATCCTTGGAGAAAGGTGCACTACCCTTTGTTTGGCTATCTAGCCTAGGGTTTGCTTCCAGAATGATTTTCTGTCAAGGTTAAGGTGCTCGGAGGGTGGCTTCGGCCTATGGTTGGGTGACAATAGTGATATTGTCGATGGTAAAATGAGCACATCCATTCATATTCTAACAGGTTATGGGCCCACACCTCCTTCATTCAGTCTAACCACTGGAAGGGAGCATAGCCATAAGGATATTAAGCTCGTTGAAGAACTGCCGCTAGGGTTTCTAGCAAGAGCAATTACTAAATCACTGCCGCTAGGGTTACTAGCAGGTGCAGTTGCAGAAACCCTAACCCTCTCGTTGAGGCACCTTGAGTGAAGGGATTGACCTGATTTCCGGATAGACTAGTGCGCCCTAGCCTAGCGCACCTCCTGGTACTCTCAACAAGCCAAGTCGTCAAGTTTGAGTTTTTGGTCAAATCTAGGGTTGACCAAGTCAAGGCAACCATGACTTACTCTATGAAGTCAGAAAACAAGTTAGATGGAGCGTCTAACTTCAGAGTGTGGAAGACAAGGATTGACCTCATCCTTGCCAAGAATAAAGTACTGGATATCGTGAAACCAGAGTTTGAAGAAGGAAAAGAGAAGGAACCGCATAACGTTGCAGTTATGGAGAAGTTCAAAGACGGTGACATCAATGCCATGAGTATCATAGTGGACTCTATAAAAGACCACTTGATACCCTACATCTCCCATCTTGACTCATAGAAGAAGATGTACGATGCCCTAACAAACCTCTTCTCAGTCAGAAACATTGGACAAGTAATGAGTCTGAAGAATGAGCTCCGTGACATGAAGATGAATGATGACGACAACATAACATCATACTTTGCAAGGATCTCTCAGTT
>SNQJ01S0015377.1:129766-144014 GCA_010110895.2 Picea sitchensis
TGGTAAATATAGTACTCAATGGTCTTCCCAAGACATGGGATGCATTTGCCGCAAGCATGAACACAAGGAAGGAGTATCCTACATTTGAAGAACTTTGGACTTGTTGTGCACAAGAAGAATCAAGGATTAGTGCAAAAGAGAAACCTTAAAAGAAATACGATGATCAAGCCTTCACAACAAGATTCAAGAATTTTAGGAACAAATGGAAGTTTGGCTCAAGGAAGAAGCCAAATCAAGAGAAAGATATGTCAGAAATACAATGCTTCAACTGTCGAAAATACGGTCACTACAAGAATTATTGTCCCGAGCTAAAGAAAAGGAAGAAGACACACGAAGCATCAGTTGCCGAAGAAAAGGAACCTACAAAGAAGACTAAGCAGGATGAAAAAGACTTCTTCTTCTGAGACAAGGTAACAATACTCTTCATAGTTCTTGTATATACCGTGTTTTCTGTACGTATCTTGCATATCTATTTTTTAGAAGATAATATGTTCCAAGAGAAGAACAACAAGATTGCTATCACTATGACTACAAGACAAGACAATATACATGAAAGGACGAAGTACATCAACAAACCTTGGTAACAATTCATGTGGAAGTTATTACAAAAGTAACAGCTGCAAGATAAGCAGAAATCAACAATCAAGAGGAAATTAGAGTAAGACTTATGACACTTTGCAGAAGGCAATAAGGATGCAGACGGAAGCGTGGATTATGTTAGATGGAGGGAGCCGATTATATACTTCCAAAAGAAAAATATGCACTCATACATGAAGTAAGGATTAGGAGGGAGATAATCCTATGATCCATTAAAGGTGATAAAGTATATATCCATGGTAGCAGCCATGAAAAGCAGTACATGTTCAATATGACCTTAGAAGAAGTCTTTTTTGAAAAGAAGCCTTAAAGCATCCCTGGTTATCTATCCACATCCATGATCCTACTATGAAAGGAAGAAGCTGGAATCTTTAGAGCATGGAATCTATAGAAAACTCCATGGACCCAAGATCTAAAGAGAAACATGAGGAAGAACATGAAGATTCCAAGAAAGAAAGAAAAGCCAGAACAACCAGTCATTGTATTGAGAATCACAAGATTACCAGCCTGATATGAACTCACTAAAAGAAATCAAGGAGGGGAACTGAAAGTTGTGATGAAGAACAGTGTATGAAAGACTTATGAATGAAAGCATTGCGAGATCCAAAACTAGACGTTCTCCCAGATGGAGGGAGAAGACTATGATGATTGTTTGTTCCAGTAAACTAGACATACCTCTACATGAACCATCATATCGTCCGCAATTGTCCATGGGTTGAAGTTTACATCAAATGAATGCAAAGACTGTTCTCCAGAACAATTGAACAAAAAGCAACCTCAAAGGCCTTGAGGTATACTAGAAAGAGATCCTTGTATGCAGATGAAAGAAGACAACTTGGTGGAGAAACCTCCAATGCACAGCAGAAGCGTGGTGAAGACTTTCTATAACAAGGATATTGTATCAGAATGGTTACTCCGAAGCTCAAAATAATGGATTGCCAATCCATGACAAAGATCTCATGATGACCAAAGAAGTGCCACATGGATATGTTCTAGTTTGAGCCTTGCCACGATGTTATGAGCTAGCAGGGAACAAAAGATGAATTCAATAATGATATACTACATTGATCAGAGCTATATGAAGCCTTCAGAGAAAACCAGTGTTCTAGAAAGATTGAAGTATAATTGAGATCAAGCATTACACTCTCCATGATGAAGTCTAGAAAAGAGAAGTGGTTCTCCAATATATACATATCTCCACAGATGAGTAGATAAGCAAACATTTTGGTAAAGCCTCTATCCAAGATGAAAGAGTTGCGTACTGAGGCTAGAGCTTATGGAGACGACTTCCCTATTGAAAAAGGAAGAGATGACTCCCAGGTTGGGAGGGAGCACTGATGTGTATTGATTTATGGACAGTGCTTTTTCAGTTCGAAAAATGGTCCAGGATGAGCAGTTCCTTTCCAGTTCGGAAAGTGGTTTGAGATTTCTGACGGAAAGGCATTTTCCAGTTCGGAAAATGGTCCAGATCGAACGTTCATTTTCGTAATGAAAATGGTTCGATGGATTGCTGATGTACCATAGACAGTGATTTCCCATTGTGGTTAACATGGGGAATGGTCTGTTTTGGAGGTTGGTGCAGGACAGTCATTCCTTAGGGTAGATTCATTCTCTCTAGGGTGCACTTTGTTTAGTGCTGGAGGAATGGCCCAGGGTGGGGAATGGTCCAGGTTCAGCAATCAGGGACATGCATTCCCTAGGGCCGACTCATTCTTTCCAAGTTGCACTTTGTTTAGTGCCAGAGGAATGGCCCAGGGTGGGGAATGGTCCAGGCTAAGAAATCAAGACATGTATTCTTCCTTGCTTGAGAAGAATAGTCCAGATAGCTCATCATTGATGTTTGACCCTCTGAGGGAAGATGCTCTTCTAGATCTCACAGATGTGAGTGGAAGAATGGGCCAAATGATTCAGTTTATATCATAACATTGTTTCTGTGCAGGTTGATATCAGATGATTGTTATGAAGATTGTATGACAGTAGATGTATACTACTGTGGTGGATGTGTTCCACTGTTTGTGACTATACGTCACTAATCAAGTACCTGTGTACTACTTGGTGTGGTAGTGTACCACTGGATTGTAGTTGTGTACTACTATGGATAGACACAATTGTGTTCTATTGAATGATATTGTTCCGATTGCCTTGAAGATTATCAACAATGTTGGAAATGATTATCAACTAGATGGATGATCAATGGACAGAGATTTCCCAGACGGAAAATGGTTCAGGACATTTATTCTTCTAGGACATATGTACGGATTAGAAGAATGGCTCTTGTGTCACTCTATGGAGTGAGTGACTTATCCAACATCATGTCTAATTACTTAGATGAAGTATGGTTTCGAGAGATGATGCAGTTGATGACACTGATGGTGATGATGGTGCTCATGATATAGTCATGAGATAGTCTATACAACTATGTTGATGCTACTGGGTAAATGGTATGTTTGTGCTCAAGACCATTACCTGTAATACCTCCCTAGCTAGGAGGGAGTGTTGATATTATGGTAGCTGCGGGAGGTATTTACCTCCACGTGTAAACATGACGAATATTTCGGGAAGCAAGAAGAAATCCTAATGAGTTGGCTAATAACCCTAGAAGACAAGTCGGCTCAAGAGGATAACTTGTATTAGGTTATTAGCCTCCAAGAGAATAAGTTTGCTAGAAGAAATAATATATACTGAGTAAATAGGTACCCAGAATGAGAAGTCGGTCCAGGCAGTTAGTCAGAATTAGTATAAATACAGGAGGCCAGTCTTCATTCTGGCAGGTATTCTCAGAACTGCAGAAGCAACACTTGTGCGCACTGCAGTTGCCCAGTTGTGCGCAAGTTTGGAGGAGAGCTGCTGTTGCAGCTGCTACAACTAGCAGATTCCGTTTTGGCTTGGACTATCTCTTGGTTATGGTTTGGACTATTTGATCAGCTCTTGTTTTTGGTGCGCTACCCTTTGTTTGGCTATCTAGCCTAGGGTTTGCTTCTGGAATGATTCTCTGTCAAGGTTAAGGTGCTCGGAGGGTGGCTTTGGCCTATGGTTGGGTGACAATAGTGATATTATCGATGGTAAAACGAGCACATCCATTCATATTCTAACATTCTCCTTGTTAAGAACCCCATCCAGAAGATGAATGTTCGAGAAGAGGACTTCCCTGACAGTATGAACTTCATAGACAAAATTTGTGCTTTCCAGGATGATGATGAGTATGTAAACATTACACAGGAACTACTTGATGAAGTTAGGAAGAGGGGAGCTAGAGAACGCCGACTCAGAGTGCTTAATGAGTTGACCGAAGATCAGAGGAAAGAATTGAAGAAGAGGGAAATCTTGACATATGTTAGAAGGAATAGAAATCTTGTCCCTCCACAACAGATTTTAGTTCATCCACCATCAGAGAAGCAAGCTCCATCTCAGCCAAGAAAAGAATTTTCACCTCAACTAGTTGGGAAGGCCGCCCAACCCCCCCCACCTCCAGTTTGAGATTTGCTTCCAAGACCAACTCAGGAAAATGAAGAGATTCAATTGAATATAGATGTCCCAACCATGATTGAGAAGATGACTATGTCAATTCCTTTGATGGAAATGTGCAAGATCCCTTCTGTTAGAAGAGAAGTGCTGAAGGCATTGAAGGTGCCAATTGAGGAAGAAGATCTCCTGTGATCGTGAACACCATGTACCATGGACGACAGAGGGATGCAAATCCTCCCTTTTATATCTATTTTGGTGTGAATGGTCTCTGTTTGAACAATTGTATGCTAGATTCCGGGGCCTCGACAAATGTGATGTCTTTGAAGGTTATGAAACAACTTGGCTTGAAAACAAGCCCATATGGAAATGTTTGTGGCATTGATTCCAAGAAGGTCAAGGTTTATGGTCTCATAGAAGACATGGAAGTCTACTTGGAAGATTTCCCTCACATTGGCCTCATCATGAACGTAGTGGTGATTGATGTCCCAGATGCTTGGGGCATGCTCTTGTCAAGAAGTTGGGCTGCTACTGTTGGTGGATTTCTCAGCATGGACCTTACTCATGCACACATTCCTATAGGAGATGGTACTTTTGAGATTCTATACAACTGCGAAGTGTCCAGGAAACATGTGTTGGATCAAAATGATCTTGACTACAATAGCGAGGATGACTTTGATGAAGCTCCAGATACCATTGAGTATGATCCATGGGACCTACCTTTTATGCAGGAGGACTGCATAGATATGCTACTTCAAAGGACAAATCAATACAAAGAACAACTTTCAAAATTCCAAGGAAAAGAACCAGGATCTATCCAAATATTGAAGAAAGACGAAGATAAAAAAGTAAAGAACGTGAAAAAGTCATCAAGGATATGGTTAGTACCGAACCACCTTCATACCCTTACATTGAAAACATACCCTACATCAACTTCGATGAAGGGAGCCTTGAACTGATGCGGGATAAGAGGAAGGGCAAGCTAAAGTATGATCAAAAGAATGATGTTTTATGGCTTGGCCCTTACATCATCAAGAATAAGTTTGAGAAGGGAAGATATTACTTGTCTTCCATGGTTGGAAGAAATATGCCATTACCAGTTGATGGGTCTCTTCTCCGACCCTATGTTCAAGAAACCTGACCTCTTCAGGGCCCAGGCCCCAGGTAAGTAGGTAGGTCATCTTGCTTTCTTGCATTTGCATCTTGATTGCTCATGATAGTTTAGTTGCATTTCATTTCCGATTTTCATTTTGCTCTACTTGCATTATTGATTTACCATCTTTGTTTTCATCATATTATATGAAAAAACTACAAAATTTTCTTTTCTAGCCTTAGTTGTCAATATTGAAGTTGGATTTTGATTATATGAACAAAGGGTGAGTGAGCCACCCTAGATTTTACAGTTTGTTGTTTCAGTGCGTGCAGGCACAGGTCTAACCAGGGGATGTTGAGGTTCTCATGCACTCTTCGTCGAGTACATGTCCCCAAGTAGGAGCCAGAGGTTATCCCCCATTCCTAGGGATAACTAAGGAGATGATGTCTCGAGGCCCTTAGGTTGTAGACATGGAGTGCCGAGAGATGGATTGATTGACAGTGTCCACATACACAGATGGAGACTCGCTCCACTACCACACTTCTCTGATTCATCATGATGGCATTCACCACATCAACTTGCTTTCGGAAGACAGTGGGTCTTGCTCCATGAGGTACAAGTCATGTATTGTGGTAAGTGTCAACCTTAATACTTGAGGCATTCAAATATGTTGCATTGAAGCTTCTCTTGATTATAGAACGTCCGCTTGGACATTATGCTTTTGGTCTTGTTTCACCTTGGAGGGTGTCACAATGTGATGTCAGTTTAAAGGAGGCCACATTGTGATGTCAGTTTGGAGGAGACCACACATATAGATGATGGGGGTGTAGACTCTAGTTTTGCAACAGGGGTGCCATCGAGCATTGTTGAAGAGCCAAAGAAGTGTGAGAGTGACAACAATGGTGGCATTGGCACCAATAATGTTTAAAAACTATTGCAGTGAATGGAAGCAAAACACTGAGCAAAGGTTGTTTCAGCCCGGAAAGTGGCTTGCTCCTTGTATGCTTTTTGTTTTAATTATTGCATCTTTTATGTTGTAATTAAGATCATATAAATTTCCCTCGATTCATGTGCTAAATAGAGGCCATGTGCCCTCTCCAACCGCAAGCTTGATGGCAACAAGCTCTACCCCTATGCCATCCCATGTGGACACTCAACAACAATAAATAGGCCATCTCCTGGCTAGCTCTAAACTTCAATGCGAAGGATATGGAAAGGACTTACAACATGTTTGAAATTAATTGAAGCGACTTCAACACATGAAAACGTCACAGAATTGTAAGCCTCGACTTGGGTTGTACTAGCTTGCAACTATCAATGGCAACTTTCCTTAATTGGAAAGGCCAACTATAGCTCACTAGGCATCTTCAACATTCATTCGGGTTCATTGATGAAGGTATCAAGCTGTTTTCCTTCTCTAGGAGTTCAACCTCTAGGCTTATATTTCTTGCCAAGCACATCGATTGCCCATTCTCATTCCTTCTTCAACATAGAGTCGAGTAAAATTTGTGCTTGCTCTGAGACTGGCTCTCACCGAGCTCATAACACTCTGTATAGAAGTGAAGGAAAGAGCTTACACAACTACTCTCCCATTGGTGTCAAGATGGAAAGAGGCCTCATCGACAATAGAGGTCATTGTTCCTCTTCGCACTTGCCTCTCCCGAGGACTCACCAAGATGCTATCCGGGCAACGAAAACATATTACGCCCAAACTCCTCCAACCAGAGATGCCCTGGAGGATTTGGAGGCAGAAGCGCGTCAAGCTAGACAAGAAACTCCTGATAGTGAAATCGACACTGAGATGCTGGCATTGATTCCAGATACAGGGTCGTCAAGAACAAGAGAGACAAAGTATTACCAAACTATAGACCGCTATTGGCACATAAAAGCTCTACTAGGTCGAGCCGTCACGGATAAACAGGTTGTTCTCAACGACCTCTTGATGTAGATGGAATATCTCCAGTTGCATATCAAGGCTCTGGACAAAAAGCTCACTATTCTGGCAGCAAGCACAAGAATTCACTTCGAAGAACCCAGTGATGTCAACCTCTAGGTGCCAAAAGCTAATGTCGTCTCTCCTCCAACAAATGTTCCATGATAAATACTTCTTTTAGTTTTTCTATGTATAAATTTTGTAGCCAACCTTCACGGTATTTGGCACTCTACACTCGAAGTTACAGGCAACTTATCGCAAAGATTAGCCATCTTTTTGATAATACCAGACCAATCAGTTTCAATGTTTAGCATTACTATTGCCCAATGTTATCAAAATCGGAAACCGGACCGGACCGAACTGATCGACCCCAAAAATGCGAAATCAGATAGGACATGACCGGAAAAAAACTGAAAAAAATACGGTCGACCAAAAACTACATAAAATATTCAAATTAAAACAAAAAACATATATATTCATGTGCATCAATATGAATCCAAACCATTTATACACAAATATGCAAAGATTCTCATTTATATAGCAAGTAAGAGTGCATATAACCAAAGTAGCACCGAGTGCAATACTACAGTTTCTGTTATAGTTTGATTGATTTTATAGTTAACATGTGTGTAATGAGGTTCCCATATTTAATGGAGTGGAGGCATATTATTGTATGCTATTCATACCTCCATCTCGTTTGATCATATGCACATATTATGGTAAATAGAGTGCATGTTAGAATAAAAGCTTAATGATAATTTTGTGTTAGTGTGAATGATTTTATGATTGCTCTTCCCTTCTCTTATTTGAGTCATTTGAATGCGTATTATTTCTTGTTTATCTCTGTCTCATTGTTTTTTCCAAACTTGTAACCTTGGGAGATTCACTCTCAAGTCTCCACAAGGAGAATATTGGAAGTTGCTTGCAGTGTTCGAAGTCAGAACTAGAAATATAGAGAAGCATTTTAGAATATCTTACAAGGCATGGAAAATAATGTTGAGAAGAGTAACTCATAAGGTCTTCTTCCATGTGTGGCATCCTAGCATGGTAGAGGACAATGAAACTTAGCCAAGTTGATGTGTTAATCTCTTTCCTAAAGTTTACTTAGGAAAAATCCACTTAAATGTGTTATATTTTAATGTTGACTTATTGAGCACTTTTTTATAAAGTTAAAAGTGAAAATAATTTAAGTGATGGTCTTTTAATCTTGGCCATCCATCTCATTGTGAGGATGAGGGTTGATCTTAGCCCTTAATCATTTTGGAGATAGGGTTTTCTCTTGCTCAATGGAGAAAAATAAGTCGACTTGGTGGCTGGGTGTATTATTCACTTGAGAGAGGGCGATTTTTAGGAGAGAGAATAAAATTGCTCAAGGGTTTGTTGGAGGAAGTTTGCGGAGAAGATGGAGGAGATTTTTCATAGGTGGATCGACTTCATCTCAGCGTTTTGTAGAGGCCGTACACTTCAGATTTGCAGAGCCACCATACAATGATGTAGAGCTTATGTAGGCAGTTGTACAACACCGTACATGTGACATAGAGGCTTACGCAGAAGCTTTTCAATGCTGGGTTTGGCTTGTTAATTTGATAGAGGGCCATACGATTTGTTGAGAGGGTTTGTACTGATGTTTTGCTCAATCATTTGGAGAAATCGATTTGTACTGTAAGAGATCTCTGTATTCCTTCTACTGCATAATAAAAATTCACAAACAGAAGAACGAGTTTTCCCATATTGGGTTTTTCCCGTGGTTATTTACCCAAAAATATGTCTCTCATGGTTGTGATTGCTGTTATATTCTTCATTGATTGATCATATTTGTTTTTCTGCTGTGCATTTAAAATTTTGTGAAGAAACCTAGTTGTAGCCACAAAAGAACAATTTTAGAAATTTAAAAGGAAATAATTTCTGAGTGAAATATTGTTGGAAATATTGGTTCATTTCGCTGGGTTTTAGAAATTTCACATAGGATCAAAGCTAGGCTTGTTGAAATAACAACATCAAGGTTGAGATCTGCAAAAGAAAAGTTCATATCTACAAAACATAAGGGTTTATTACATCACAAAATCAGTAAGGCAATGTAGGGTTTGAACAAAGAGTCATTTTTAGTTATGGCCATGACCTTTAGAATGGAAGATAGGCTTCAGGGTGCTCAAAACTTTGCCACCTGGAAGGAAAGGGTTACTATGATCTTGGATGTCAATGATGTCCTTGAGCATGTGGATAATAATGCAACAACTCCTATAGATGCAACATTGTTGGTAGCCTGGAAGAAGGGTGAGGCTAAGGCTAAGAGCATACTCCTTGATGGGGTAAAGGATCACATAATCCCTCACCTCACAGGGAAAAAGTCCGCTAAGGGGACGTGGGCTGCCTTGAATGACCTTTACCAGAGTAAAAATGAAAACAGGGTGATGGTGTTTTAGGAGAGATTGAGAAGTACCAAGATGGCAAAGGGGGAAGGTGTGGTTCACTACCTTACTCAACTTACATAGATAAGGGATGAGCTAGCTGCAGTAGGTGAGAAGATTGAGGATTTCGAGTTGGTGCGTGTGGCATTGAATGGCTTCTCGAAGTCGTGGGATGTGTTCATGGGTGGAGTTGTAGCTTGGGAGAAACTCCCTGATTGACAACGTTTATGGGATGATTTTGTGCAAGAGGAGATTCGCCTTGGTTAGGCGAATGGATCATCTACATCACCTTAGGTTGTGGATGAGGAGGGTTTGGCTCTTGCTAGTAAAGGCAAGGGCAAGATGAAGAAGAAGGGCTCCAAGAGTGGAGCAGGTGGAAAGAAGAAGAACATTGATTTTTCAAAAGTCAAGTGCTTCATTTATCACAAGCTTAGACATTTTTCCTCACAGTGTCCTGAGAAGAAAAAGAGTAAGCCACAGATGGCAACCTCTGTAGGTGTAGAGGAATTTTGTAAAAGCTTTGACGAGTATTTCTGCCTTGTTGCATGTATGTCGAGCTCATTGGCTCCGAGTGTGTGGTATGTGGACAATGGTGCCTCTTGTCATATGACGGGACATAAAGAGTTCTTCAACAAGTTGTAGGAAGGAGGCGTGAACCTCCATATTGAGCTAGGTAATGATGCGCGTTATAAGGCGCAAGGTATTGGTACAATGATGTTTCAGAGGGAGTTTGGTAAATTCCTCCGCTTTATTGACGTGTTATATGTTCTTGGTCTTACCAGGAACCTCATCTCAACTTGTACCCTGGAGGACAAAGGGTTTGAGGTGACCTTCCGTGGAGGGAAGGTGTACATTAGACTAAGGGGTCTATAGCCAAGATGGATAAGGTGATTGGGGTTCGCAATGAGAAAGTGTACAAGTTACAGGTTGAGTCAACAAAGGCATTGGTCAACGGTGTCACATATTTGGGAGAAGTTGTGGCACGGATGGATGGCGCATCCACACCATGGTGCATTTGGACACTTAAGATAGGCAGTCACAGGATTGCCACAGTTTGCAACAGAGAAGCATGACCCATGCAAGGGTTGTGCTATGGGAAAGTATGCACGGAAATCTTTTCCATCTAGTGAGCATAGGTCTAAGGGGTTCTTGGATCTAATACATTCTGATATTTGTGGTCCAATGAGTGTACAGTCATTTAGTGGCTTTAGCTACTATGTGATCTTTATTGATGACTACTCTAGGAAGACCTGGATATACTTCCTGAAGACCAAGGATGAGGTCTTTGACAGGTTCAAGGAGTTTAGGACTATAGTAGAAAACCAGACTGGGAGGAGGATTCAGGTGTTGAGATTAGATTTGGGTGTTGAGATCCAACAAGTTTGTTGAGTACTATGCAACAGGGGGGATTAAAAAGGAGCTCACTGTTCCTTACAACCCTTAGCAGAATGGAGGGCATAATGTAAAAACAAGACCATTGTTGGAGCAATTCGTGCGATGATTCACGATCAGGGATTGTTGATGTTCTTGTAGGCAGAGGCATGTTGCACAACTGTATACATTCAGAACATGAGTCCCCATACTATACTGGGGAAGTTGACACCCGAGGAGGTTTTTACAGGTACAAGACCAGATGTGAGTCATTTACACATATTTGGGTGTCTGTTATTGTCATGTCCTTTCAGAGAAGAGGACAAAGTTGGACCCCATAGGAGAAAAGAGGAGATTGGTTCGTTATAATGAGGTCTGCAAGGCCTACTACATCTTTTTGCCAACAAGCAGGAGGATTGTAGTATGCAGGGATGTTCAATTCGAGGAGGAGCGAGCCTTGAGGAGATCTAGAGATATGCCAACACAGGTAGAGGACCAACATGGACAAGACTCGGGGGTGAAGAATGAGAGGTTACAGGTATAGAGTTCAGGATCATAGGGACAGTCACAGGGTACAAGTACAGGTACAGGTGCTGATAGAGAGATTAGTAGACATGACAGTCAGGGGATTGATGAGGAGTATGAGGAGCGTGAGGCTGCTCCGTAGGATTCAGATACTAGGCCACAACCTAAGTGGTACAAGTCCATAGTTAGTGATTCCAGACAGGTTGGGCCTCTTGAGAGGTCCATGAGACAGAGTAGACCACCAGAGAGATTCAACTACATGGCACTCATGACAAAGCTTATAGATGCTGAGCTTTCCACTTATTAGTAGGCTGCGCAACATGGAGTGTGGTAGGAGGCCATGATGGAGGAGTATGCCTCCATTATGAAGAACGATGTATGGGAGGTGGTGCCCAGGCCTGAGGGCAAACGGGTGGTTGGTTCCAGATGGCTATACAAAGTCAAGCATGTAGAAGGTGGAAGCGTGGAGAATTATAAAGCACGCTTCATGGCCAAGGGGTTTTCATAGAATGGGAGTCGATTATGAGGAGACTTTTGCCTCGGTGGCCAGGTATTCATCCATCCAAACAATGATTTAACTCGCAACAGAGATGGGTTGGTGCATTTATTAGATGGATGTGAAGACTGCCTTCCTCAACGGAGTTATTGATGAAGAAGTCCATGTTGAGAAGCCTTAGGGGTTTGAGGTTGGTGACAAAGAGACACATGTTTGCAGGTTGAGACGAGCCTTGTATGGGCTCAAGCAGACACCTCGGGCCTGGTACTCGAGGATAGACAACTACTTGAGAGAGATGGGTTTCCAACGGAGTGACGTTGATCCAAACCTGTATTTTCTAACATGTGAGGTGCCTCTCATACCGGTGCTATATGTTGATGATCTCTTTCTTACTGGAAATGAGCAGCTGATTATAGACTGCAAGGGCAACCTTGCAACAAAGTTTGAGATGAAAGACCTTGGGTTGATGCATTACTTCCTTGGTCTGGAGGTTTGACAGCAGGATGGGCGCTTCATCTTGGGACAGGGGAAGTCTACTGTGGAGATCTTGCGTAGATTTAGGATGACAGATTGCAAGCCCATGTCCACACCTCTAGTGATGAATTGGAGAAAGATTGATGTGTCTAGTTCAGAGACAGTTGACCCCACTATCTATTGTCAATTGATTGGGACAGTCATGTATCTGGTCAACACTAGGCTAGATATTGACTTTGTAGTTAACTCCCTGAGTCAATTCATGGTGGACCCTCGGAGAGTGCATTGGATAGCTGCAAAGCATGTGCTTTGGTACTTGAGAGGTACAGTCGAGTATGGGTTGTTGTATGAGCGCCGTGTTGGAGTGAGATTGGTAGGTTTTACAGATGCTAATTGGGCAGGATGTACAGAGGACATGGAGAGCACTTCAGGTTGTTGCTTCAACATTGGATCAAGCATTATTTCTTGGTTCAACAGGAAGTAGAGATTAGTGGCATTAAGCTCTGTTGAGGTAGAGTACATGGAAACTAGTTTGGAAGCATGTGAGGCATTGTGGTTGAGGAAGTTGTTCTTTGGACTGTTCGGTGTGGGGTTGGAGGCTACAATGATACATTGTGATAATCAGAGTGGCATTAGGATCTTCGAGAATCCTGTGTTTCATGATCGTAGCAAGAATATAGACATCCTCTATCACTTCCTACGAGATTGTGTGCAGAAGGGGTCCGTGAGGCTTCAATAAATTTAGACTGATGATCAGATGGCAAACATATTTACCAAGGTACCGAGTAGACAAAAGTTTGAGAAGTTCAAAGATAAGATGGGGTTGGTGAAGAATCCCTTCCTTGTTAAGAAGGAGTGTTGAGAAGAGTAATTGACAAGGTCTTCATCCGTGTGTGGCGTCCTAGCATGGTAGGGGACAATGAAACTTAGCCATGTTGATGTGTTAATCTCTTTCCTAAAGTTTACTTAGGAAAAAGTCACTTAAATGTGTCATATTTTAATGTTGACTTATTGAGCACTTTTTTATAAAGTTAAATGTGAAAATAATTTAAGTGATGGTCTTTAATCTTGGCCATCCATCTCATTGTGACGATGAGGGTTGACCTCAACCCTTAATCATTTTGGAGATAGGGTTTTCGCTTGCTCAATGGAGAAAAAGAAGTCGACTTGGTGGATGTGCGTATTATTCATTTGAGAGGGTGATTTTCAGGAGAGAGAAGAAGATTTCTCAAGGGTTTGTTGGAGGATGTTTGCAGAGAGGACGAAGGATATTTTTCACAGGTGGATTGTCTTCATCTCAGCATTTTGCAGAGGCCATACACTTCAGATTTGCAGAGCCACCATACTGTGATGCAGAGCTTATGTAGGCCACCATACAACACTGTACAAGTGACGAAGAGGCTTACACAGGAGCTTTTTTAGTGCTAGGTTTGGCTTGTTAATTTGATAGAGGGCCGTAGGATTTGTTGAGAGGGTTTGTACTGAGGTTTTGCTCAGTCATTTGGAGAAATCGATTTGTACTGTAAGAGATCTTTGTATTCTTTTTGCTGCATAATAAAAATCCACAAACAAAAGAACGAGTTTTCCCATATTAGGTTTTTCCCGGGATTATTTACCCAAAAATATTTGTGTCTCTCATGGTTGAGATTGTTGTTATATTCTTCATTGATTGATCCGATTTATTTTTCTGCTGTGCATTTAAAATTTTGTGAAGAAACCTAGTTGTAGCCACAAAAGAACAATTTCAGAAATTTAAAAGGAAATAATTTCTGAGTGAAATATTGTTGGAAATATTGGTTCATTTGCTGGGTTTTAGAAATTTCACAAATAAATGTTAGAGTTTACATGTGGGGGCAGTGCATGTATAGATTAAAAAATTGATAAATATA
>SNQJ01S0015377.1:164805-175989 GCA_010110895.2 Picea sitchensis
GAGCACACTAACCTTTACTTAGAATAATTCCGACAAGTCTACGCCAGAACCAACAGATAAACCCTAGCTCCTAACTACAACAACTCAAGACAAGTAGAGAGCTCCTTCTCCAAGGGTAGCGCACAAGAGAGAGAGTCTCCATATCCACAGAACAAGTACCATACACAACCGCATCAACTGCAGCTGCACTACTCTCTCAGACATGCGCCATACTTAGCAAGAATATCACCAAGAGTATCACCAAGAATGTCACCAAGAGAATCACCAAGAATGCCACCAAGAGAGAGACCAAGTCCAAGAGATAACCATGCGCCGTTATTCCTCCTTGCAGCTGCAGTTGCAGTTGCAACTGCAACTCTCCACAAGACTTGTGCTCTGACTGGGTGTACAAATGAGCTAAAACGTCCTCTATTTATATTGATCTGTCCAGTGACTTTTCTCGCTGGGCCGATGCAACTGCAACTCTCCACAAGACTTGCGCTCTGAATGGGAGTACAAATGAGCTAAAACGTCCTCTATTTATATTGATCTATCTAGGGACTTTTCTGGCTGGGCCGACCTAGCTTTCTGGCAATTATATTTTATGTTTATCTTTTTCCTGTGGAGCCGACTTGTATTTCTGGAAGATAATATTCTAATATTATTTATTCTGCTAGGCCGATTTGTCTTCTAGGGTTTCCACACATCTGATTAATGGTTCACTTGCATCCGGAGTATTCTATTCTAAGTCATAGGTTACACGTGGAGGTTAATACCTCCCACAACTACCAAAACATCAACATGTCACAACTTTTTATAATTATGTTAGATGATGATGCATGGACGTATCATTGTATGTTGTATGGATGTATAGAGTCTAGACTATTGTGTTTGAATTTCAAATACTGTAATTGGATGTTGCATCGTGTTTTGTGGTTTATCATGATTCATGAATAATAAATTTACCAGTTTGTTGATGTTTTCTATATTTGGTGGGGGTCCTCTATGTCTTGTCTCTTGCCATCCGTTGTGCTGTCCCTTGAAATTTTGGGGGTGTCTCTATCCATCCCTGAAACTTATCCCCTTGCCACCCAATCCTCCCCTTCCTTGATCCTTGGCAAAACATAGGTATGCATGCTAACCAATGATCACTATGACTATTTATTTTGCCTTTGTGTTTGTGTTTCAGAGGTAGAGAGCTAGGATACTCGTATCGGTGATAGCCATCCTTTACTTTCTCTTTCAATCAGAGATGATCTCAAGACATAGTGGGTGTGCACCAAACTACTCTTATACAAAACTTTGAGGAACTTTTCACATATATTGTACGATATAGGAGAGTATGTGTGCATGAACTCTCTTTCTTCACTTTTCTTCAATTGGTGATAGGTGTGATTCATAAATATTTTAAGGATGTCAAGGATTTATCATATAGAACCATTATTACTTCGTGGGGTTATTTGAAAATGAAATTAGAAGCACTCTCTTTAGAATTGACCTGGAAGCATCCCTTGCATTATCAAGATTGAGTTTCTTGATGCATGCTGAAGATTAGGCTAGAGTTCCGTACCACGTGGAACTCCTCAAGTGTCAATCTCTCTCAAAGATGTCTGGACTCCTGGAGGCTGTGCCAAAGCAATCGAAAAAATTTAAGATGCAACAATAAAGAATGTTGTTGCATAGGACACTAGACCTTCAATAGCTAAAGGGATTCTGAAGGTTGAACTATCTGGTATTATAGGCATTAGTGAAAATAGCACTGAGCGATGTTAGTAGAACTATTTGCCTACAAATGCATTCTATCTATGGAAGTAAAACTTTTGTGCCTCTAAACTTGTCATTAAGGACTTGAAAAATCTCGAGGGAAGATTTTGATTGCCCCCATATTTTCTCTCTTTTTCGTTCTCAAAGAATATAGACGGGAGACAAATTCCCCAATCTTGAGGATAAGAAGTATGTATTCATTAATAATATTTAATAGTTGAATAATGTTTGAAATTTGAATACTCACAATTTAAGAATTGTTGCCATTTTCTTTCAGATCTAAAGATCATTACAAAACAATATTTAAAGTTGATATAGTCATGTAATTATTTATTATTGCATGGAATATAATTATTAGTCAAAGGCAAGTTCTTTTTGGGAAGCTGGTTCATGTTTTACAAAGTACTATTAATTTGTATGACCATATATGCTTAACATCTATTTGATCAATATTTCTGGTGCATATTTTCAGGTTGAAGACTATGGTCCCAAGATTGGGCAGGTCATAGACTGGTATTATGGAAAACTATTATTTTTTCTCGTTCTTTCTTTTCCTTTGTTTGGGTCTCTCTTCTCCTAACGTATCCTCCTGTGGCTAGTCTGAAATTTTATTGAGTCAATTTTCTTTCATAGCAAAGTACAGAAAACTTCATCACTGACGACCATATATAAGTTTCTAACAGATTCCGTTGGATGGTTTGCAAACAATTAAATAAAATTCTGGTCAGAGAGACATGATCCAATCTGCTAGAGATGCCCAGCCTGCTAACAGGCACCAAATACAATCCACTCCTTGCATGGAAGGTCAATTTGTCTGTAGGTGGCCTGTATATCTTTTTGGCTAAGTTGCATGAAATGCAAATACGTGTACAAGTTTCCAAAACAGGAACGCCTGGAAACGTGACCCCCCCAAAATGGGTACGTGGAGGGAATGCAGTATATAAAAAAAATATAGATATATAGTTTTTTTTAAAATAACACATTATCGTGCAAGAAAATAAAAATGATACACATAAAAGATATTTTAGGAGATCCATGTCTATATTAACTTCATAGATGATTACATGATGCAAAATCCCATAGCTGGTGGTCTTGACTAATGCCAATCCCATACCCTCATACATGATAGAATCCAGTGGAAATGCTACAATCCAATCCTAAAATCTTGAAAACTATTGAGTCTGTTGAACTCTGAATGGGATATGAAATTCTACTTTCTCCATATGAAGTCCAATGAGGTTGGAACCACTCTCAAACATCTTGAAACAATTAACGGTAATGTTAAAAATTTAAGTAAAAGGATAGAAAAGGTAAGATAAAGGAGAATGTAAACTAGAAATGGTAAGATTAAGGAAAATGGGTAAGATAAATGAGAATGTAAAATAGAAAAGGTAAGATAAAGGAGAATGCCAACTTTTACTTTAAGAATTTAATATTACCATTAATTACCAAGGTCATACACTGCTCAAACCTCAATCCCCTATCTTTGTTTTGTCTTAAAGGGTCGCTGGCACAGACAAGGTGACATTTTCCTATGGGTTCAATGCCCTTCTCGGGCACTTGGGTCAGCCTGGAAACTTCCGAAAAGTGCCCGATATGTCACTAAAAATGACCGAAATGCCTTGGAAATGTCGCTGGCTGTACTGTACAGCATTTCCAGATTTGGAAATGCTGTATGGTACAGCTGGCGGTGTTTTCAAGGCGTTTCGTACCTGTTTTGTGTTTCTAGGCGTTTTGGTCCCTGGTCTGCCAGTTGGGGGGGCATTTCCTGCAACATAGCTTTTTGGATACTCATGAATTGCACTTGAATAGCTTGGAGAAAACATTGGTTGCATTCACAATTCACATGGTTTTCTTTCTTTTCACCCCATCGTCTTATAATTGATAGTAGTTTTCTTGGGAATTGGATTGTGCTAAGTTTCCAGGTTATGTGGGTTCATGGGTGGGGATGGATACAGGGATGGGAACGATACTTTTTGAAACAGGGGATGGGGGTTCATCAGGGGTATACATATAAAATTTTATATATATGAAAAAAATTATAAAAACTTAAAAAAACATAACTGGGATTTCAGTAAATCAACAATGTGCGTAATATCATTTTCAAATAAAATTCATCATTCATATAAAATATAAATAATACAACTTACAAGTAACCGAACAACATGCATAATTCATATGTATTATCAAATGACATTCGTTATTCAGAATTCTCATTCAACATTAAAGAATCATACAATGATTCGAAAAACTGTAAACTTGATCATTATCATTTGAAATTGACTTTAATAGGCCTCGAGCCTTTAAACCAAGTACATACTACATTAAAAAATAGCCTAATGGCATTTCCGAAAATGAAATAGCAAAAAGAACATAGCTGATTCGGGACCAAAATCCCTATCTTTCTTCTTCTTCACTGTTGGACTGTTTCTCCCTTCAATGTGAAAATGAGATGGTAAAAATTAAGTGTATTTTTGTGCTTTTGAGTTCGTGAGAGTGGTTGGGAAGTGAGGGATTAGGGATTTGGAGGAGGGGCCCACGCTTTTTTTGAGTTCTAGGCTTTTTTAACTGAAAAAAATTGTGTTGAAATTGCACCCTAGAGAACCTTCTTGGATAATCCGTTTCAGGGTTCGGGTACCCATTTTGGGGAAACATTTCTGTTTTATGACTGGGAAGAATCCCAACGAACCTGGGTGCCATGGGTTCTGGTTTGCAGGACAACATCCTTGCGGATGAACCCATGATGGGRTTCGTGGGATGATGTCCCTGTTCATGAACCCAGGACAGTGTTCGTGAACCCATGCAACTTAGCTGTGAAGTGACAAGGATATACGTCTCTTGGGAGAATATGAGAACAACAAAGAAAATATTCAATTATTGCAAAACTGGCCAWGTTAATAAGAAGTAAAAGGAATTTTTAGTCACCAATTGAATACCACCACCCACTTTAGAGAATAAATCGGAAAGCATAATGGTGGACTCTGTTATGAATTTACCAGAACCTTTAAAGCAAAATGATCAAATTTTATGGTAGTAGACAGACTCACAAGTGGCAGGATTCATCCCTTGCAAAATGAATCACAAAGCAAGTGACCCAGTCAAATTTCTATTATCAAATGTGCTCTCTAAATATGGTTTGCCCAAGAATATTGTTAGCGACAGAGATCTCGAATTTAGAATAACTCAATGAAAAGATCTCTTGAAGATAATCAACATTGTATTAAAATTTCAACAGTGAAAATTACCTGGAGACAAGTAGGCAAACTAACGAATAAATAAAGTTATAGAAGATATGTTATGAACACATCTGTTATGCAAACCACATGTGAGAAGAAAAATTATAATTCGTTGAATTCTAATATAATAACAGTGTTCGGTCAACAACAGCGATGTTAATATCAAGGACAATTTATGGCTTTGATCCATTCATTCCCATTCAATTGTATCTTGCAAAGATTAAAGGGAAAATATAAGTTTCTACAAATACTACAAAGAATGCAAGAGTAATTCAGAAAGCACAAAAATAACAATGAAAGAGCACAAATACATGCTGGACTATATAAAGACAAACATCTAACCCCTAGATCTTCCAAGGATGGAGATAAATAATATTTAAGAGTGTTAACAGTGATTTTACCCATGCAAAATTGTAGTTAAATCCAGATGTTTCAGAGAAACATATTGTGGATGGAGAACATGGGTTCATCTGTTGCTGCTGGAAATCTTGAGATGAGGGGAAAGATTTTTTCTAGTACAATATCAAATGCTTTTGGGAGAAGCTCCTACAGTCCCCTTCTGAGTATATGCTTTCTGAGCATGCCTCAAGTCTCCAGATGAAGTAAAAATGCATGGCAATGGCATCTCCTAATGGAACCAAAGGTAGTGGAGAACGACTAAATGATTGAAAAGGAGCAGCTGATATAAAGCTCCAGTATAATTTTCAGTATTGAGGAGTTATGAACAATAAGCATATTTTCCATGTATGAAATACCTGGAAAAGTTGACTGCAATGAGCAAAAAGTACAGGAAACAGTGGAGATACATTCTACTTTTGGGCTAGATTAAATAAAGATACTAGAAGTACCATTCTGGGAAAACATCCACGTTATCATGACTTTTGGTCATTTTTGTTGAAATTTGGGTACCTTGGAAAGTGGTCCCCTTGTGTTTGTGAGCTTCTAAACACATGAGGGAGGTAGTTTGTACCATGTACCATGTACTTTATGTCTAATTTCACTTTGACTTAAGAGATTTAAGCCAAAAGTGAAATTTGGTCATTTTAGGCTAAAGTGACAATTAATTCACAAAGTGGGTGAATTAATAGACATAAAGTGGAAACTATGGAAACTTAAGTAAAGTGGGTTTTGGTTTGAGATTTAGTTGATATGATCTCAACCATTGATTAGGGATGAGATGAGATGATCTCATCCACCTGTCTGGCATGTATGTACGCGCCTTGGATCACTTGTCCGGTGCGTAAGACGCTACTCACATGCAGAACAAGCTTTATTGTTGTACGACTTCTCCCCAGAAATCTATCTGTCAATTTCTGACTGTTGGTTTTCTTCTCCTTGCTGCACTACCCGCACTTTTCTCCTTTGGACTTGATCTCTAGATGAAAGTCCTTCTTCACCTTTGTTGAGATCCCCGTGAATCACAGTCCTTCGTGACTCAAGCACTTGAGTAGAAGTCCTTCTTTGGTCATGTGTGACCTTAATGTCTTTCCCCTTCACCTAGCCTTGCTTTTATAATCTTGAGTTTTGACTGAATCAAACATAACCCTAATCTCCAAAGTGATTGACAGTTGAGATTAAATCTCACGTCACTTGAGATCAATGGCTAAGATTCATTTAATTCACTAATGCTAATAACCTTAACATTTCATTAAATTAAATTCACTTTAATTAATAAAACCACTTTACCTTAATAATTCTTTTAATTAAAGTAAATTACTAAGGTTGAAGGCTTTTGACGATTTCCACATGTCTAGACACTTAGACATGTGCGGAAGTACCTATCCAATGTTACAAACATTAACACCCGCTCTTAGCGAGGAAGGTACTTCTCGAAGAACCATGTGGAATTGACTGCCCCTCCTATCCTAGCAGAATGTCCCACACATCATCCTGCCCCATGGCATCCGTTCAAACCTGTTGGTCTACTGCTTTCTGAACATTGGAAGACTCAGAATCAACGATGTTACTCATTAGCACTACGAAATTTGGAAACTTCTTCGGAGGCCTGCTCTCCATGAATATGCTCTTAGGGGCCTCAACATGCTTCTGCGCATCCCTCAATGTCTTCATGAACCATCTGGGTCTCTTGATAGAGTTGGAAGGGGTTAAATCCTCCCCACGTGAAGGTTGTCTTCCCACACTGGAAGCGTCTGAATGTTGTTCTCCCTTCAAAGTTTCCTGCTCCTCGTCCTCTACCACTGACATCAGTCCACACACACCTAAATGTCTAAGATCCAAGATCCCCTTGGACCTACTCTCGGTGCTTGGAAAAGCAACCTTGGCATACTTGCCATGTGCGCATCCTCTGCACACGCCCTGCTGCCTAACAATGAAATATGGAAGACCCGTGACAATCTCCCTCAAGATCGACAACGCCTTGTAGTGCAGGTGTCCGATACTCCTATGCCATAATTCACATAGGTTGTCACTGTCATGTACCAAGGCATGAACATACTTTCCCTTCAACCTGTATAAATTGCCCTCTCTAACCCCAATCATCTCTGCTGTGTCATGGCTAGCTCCCTTTGAACATATGAGTACTTGCCCTTTCTCGACAAAACCCTTGTCCTCCATAACTGAGATTGAGAGCAAATTCTCCTTCAGTCTTGGTACATCTAGCACATCTTGGGCTTACAACAAACCACCTGAATCAAGCTGGAACAAAATAGTTCACTCACCCTTCAGTGCATACTTGGCATCATCACCAAGCTTCTCATGGATTCTCGAGTCCTTCTCCGTCAGACTGCTGAATAGCTCCCATGCTTCTGTCATATTTTCTGCCCACAGAAAAAAATACGGCCAACACCTGTAGCCCAACGCCTTTGTCCCTGTTGTACAACCATGTATTGGTGATCTGTATGGTCTGTATGCACCTTGCATGACCTGTACAATGCGTATGTATGTGCCGTGGACCACCTATCCGATGCGTATGTATGCGCTCTGCTGCACTTGTCCTACGCGTATGTACACGCCTTGCTGCACTAGTCCGACGTGTATGTATGCGCCCCGAGCTAACTGCTATGTGCGTACAATGTTGTATGTGGCTCAAATTTGCTGCTTAGATCTGTCCTTGATACCAGATTTGTCTAATGCTACTATCCACTAGCTTCACTTCTCCTTTGGATTGAACTGATCTGTTAGAAATAGGGAAAAGAACAAAAGAGTAATACTTTTAAAATTTTTGTTTGCTAGATCAACATACACACATTACAGATCTAAATACAAATTTTTGATTAGAAACAAGTAAGAAATACAATAGATTTGAAAACAACAAATATTTCTGAGCATGTAACAATTAGTTCTCTGAATACTGAAACAAGTAAAACAGAAGCTAGAACTAGTAGATCTAAACTTTAAACAAGTAAATCAAAACTGAAGCAAATGCAACTGAACTAACCTCTGAGATTTACCTCTTGAATAATGAGAGATGACCTTGGCACACATGTGAATGTAAGCCTCTGTAATATGCTTAGATCTAGTTTAGGCTCATGGATCAACCGCTTAGGGTTTGATCTTTGTCAAAGAGAACATAGGACTGTTTTTCCAAAAGAGAAACCCTAAGGAATAGGTGACAAAAACCCCAAACAACTTACTTAAATAGCAAACCCTTATATCCAACAACACACAGGGATGGATCTGAGATATGAGAACATAGTCCACAAGTCCCCTTCTCAGTAAAGGGACAACAAGCCACAAGAACCTCTTACCTGGCAGCTAGAGGAGGTAAGGCAGCTAAGGAAAGGAGCCCATAAAGATAGCCGCGACACCTTCTAGAACTAGGTATGTAAACAAAAGGTGGACGACATGCTACAACAGTGATCGCGACTAGGAGAGGCAGATTTCACATAAAAAAAAGGGGGCTGCCTGCTAGAACAAAGCAAATCTGCAAGTTAGGAAACCTCAACAAGTAACCATCCAACTAGCAACTTCAATGAAGGACCTCCCAACAAATTAACCACATAACTTCTACAAGTTAGGAAACCTCAGCAAGTAACCATCCAATTAGCAACTTCAATGAAGGACCTCCCAACAAATTAACCACATAACTGAAGATAGAATAGTTAGGGAAGGCCGCAACTCTGAGGAAGAATGTCCAGTTAGGGGAGGCCGCAAATCTGAGGAAGACTGTCCAGTTAGGGGAGGCCGCAAATCTGAGAGAGACTATCACTGAGGTAGCCGCAACCTTGAAAAGGAGTGAGAGTGTGAGTGTAGGAGGTAGTGAGGATAGGTTCTAATTTATAGTTTTACGATAGGGTTTAGGTTATTAAAATAATAATTAATATATTGACATATTATTTAATATAAATATTAAATTAATATGTCAAATTAAATATTAATTAGTATTCCAATTTAACATTATAAAACCCCAAAACACAAAATTAAAATCCACTCACACAAGATGAGGACCCAAAGTCATAAACCAAGGGTGAGGATTAATCACGGGGTTAGGAAAGACAAGGGGGGGTTCCCTAGTGGAAAAACATGTCCATATGAATCTCAAGGTGACCAATAAGCTTTATCATCACTGCATAAGGGAGTACATCACACAATGTGGTGATGTCCATCTTCATAGACTCTCCTAGGTCCCATGGACCATCCCGGGAGAGAGGAAGAGGATCACACATCAACACATCTTGGTATTACACCAAAATCTACCTGGTCAAAGACCAGGTTGCCCCAGAACACATCTGGGGGCCCTAGAACACATCTAGGGTCTTATTTACCAAGGTACAAGACCAAGGATCAACCCATGCTTTAAGCATGGGTTCCGTGGAACACATATAGGGGCCCTAGACACATCTAGGGACTTATATCAACCACCAAGGAACACATCCAAGGATCAATCCAAGCATAGGGCAAGGATTCCTTGGAACACATCCAGGGGCCCTAGAATACATCTAGGGTCTTTACTGCTTGGTCCTAGACTAAGAACCCTAGTCATCTACTGGGGGCCCTCACAAGGGTCTTTTTCCATGGCACTCACTTTTTGGTCTCATACCAAGAAACCCTAGGAGTGTGCTGGGGGCCCTAGTCCACAGCTAGGGTCTTAAGCCATCCTCTAGGAGAATGGCTCTTGTAGCTGCAATAATTTTAACACTCCCTCTCAGCAAGAACAAGCTTGTCTCGAAAGTACACAAACTTTGTCAAGGACAGTGGCTTGGTCAAAATATCTGCAGTCTATTCTGTTGTCGGAACATACTGAATACTGAGTATGTTCTTCTGCACCATGTCCCGAACATAGTGATATCTCATCTCAATGTGCTTCGACTTGTCGTGAAACACTGTATTCTTGGAGAGCTTTATACAGCTCTGGTTGTCACAGTGGATGATTGTGGGTTCTAGCTCTGCACTGAACAAGTCTGAAAGTAGCTTCCTGAGCCACACTGCTTCTCTGCTAGCAACACTTGCAACAATGTATTCTGCTTCTGCAGTGCTTTGGGCTATGGAGCCCTGTTTCCTGCTGGACCAGGAGATCATCGCTGAACCCAAACTGAAGCAATATCCGAAAGTGCTCTTCCGATCCACTGTACTGCCCATCCAATATGAATCTGTATATCCATGAAGCATTATAGCTCCACTGGAAGTGTATCTGAGCCCATAGGCTATAGTCCCTGTTGCCGTCCTTATACACACTTGCAAACGTGAGCTTGAGTTCGGCTCAGTTAGTGTGTCCTTGGAGGCACAATGCCTAGGTTCACAGCCCACACTGTCACTTTGACCGGAACCTCTTCTGTCTAGATTCTAGGAGTTAATTTTAATTTCTTAAGGTTAAAGGGGATTCTAATCCTAAGATGCTAAGACAACCATGCAATATGCAAGGGTTAGCATGACAAGCAAGTCCTTTCGCTAGGTCAACTAAGACTAGTGCCTAGAAATTGGGCAAGGGGTCAACTATGTTTCAAGGTGGTTAATTACAAAAGAATTATTAGTTACAAATTTACAATAAAGAATAACTCAATCATGTACATTCATTTACAAGCTTTACAAAAGAATGATATATTACAATTTATACAAAGAAAAACTAACCAAGTATTTGTTCAATGTGTGCAGAATATAAAAGATTCAAAGCATCAATCACATCATCATTTACACTAGATCATCAACATATTACTTCATCAACAAGATTATCAAGATTAAGCACAATTACTATGAAGAAATGAAGACAATCTACACTCTTTGCTATCAAACCCCCCAAATATTATTA
>SNQJ01S0015378.1:6540-46667 GCA_010110895.2 Picea sitchensis
AATGGTGTGCTCAAACCCCCTGTCAGGTGGTCTCCCTGGTGGAATTGCCTCAAATACCTTCTGATGTCATCCCAATAAATTCTTGATATATGTATGGTATTGTTGTCGACCTTCTGAATCCTTTTGAGTAGTGATAAGAATTCTGCAGCATATGCTACCTCCCCATGTCTAAATATCCTCTCCATCCTCTTGGTTGAAACTGTCTTGGGTGCTCCTGTCGACATACCTCTTAGAAAAACCTTCTTCCCATCCTGATCTTTGAATCCCATTTCCAAGGTTTGGTAGTTGGTAGTGATTTTTACCAAGGCAATCATCCACTGAACTCCTAACACCACATATGTGTCTGATAGGTCAACCACATAAAATGTTTCTCTCACTATGTAGTTGCCTAACTTCATCTCTAAGTTTGGAACTCTATCTAGACACTCCATTGTGTGGCCATCTACTACCACAACATCAAACCCCTCAAACTCCTATGTTTGAAGTGCCTGTCTCGATACTAGTGAAGCGTTGATGAAGTTGTGGGTGGCCCGACCATCTACCAAGGCGATTTCATGTTTCCCATGAATAATCCCTCTGATACAGAGGGTATCATACCTGGGAACACTAGAAAGGGTCACTATGACACTTCCTTTGTTGGTTTCCTCCTGTTAGCCTGTTCTGGCAGTTATGGGACTGTTGGTGGATGGGATCCTGCCGGTGTCAGTGGTCTACGGGGAGGCTGCTCCTCTGTTGGTGTTGACTCCTCCTCTAAACTAGTCAATCCATTGGCCTACTCCTCCTCCTCACTATCCACGATGTCTACTGCTACCTCAATATAATGAATCTCTACCTTTCCCATGCACATGTGACCTGGGACCCAAGGATCTCTGCAGCTGAAGCAAAGCTTCTTCCTCATAAACTCTCGCCTAGTCTCATCATCCAACTTCTCTTTTCCCTTCCATTCTCTTTGGAATGGCTTCCTGTCTTGATCCCTCTGGGGCACAAATGGTTTGGAGAAATTTTTAGTCTTTGGCACTGAGTCTGCCAGATCTCGAGTGCGAAGGATGGAATCCTGCAAAGTGGGAGGCTTGTGTGCCTTCACCCATCCTCTCAAAGGCTTTGTGAGTCCTTCTGTGAATAGAAATATCAACCCGGGCTTTGATATATCTGTGATTTCCATAGATACCTATTAAAAATATGTGATGAATGCCTCTACTGTGCCAGTTTGTCTCAACTAGGCTAGATCCCTGAAGTGTATCTCAGGATCCTTCCTATCAAACCTATCCATGAGCCTATCTGTAAACTCCCTATAGGAGGTGATGAGACTACGAACCAATTTCACCAGTCCATGATACCACCACTCATGTGACTCACCCTACAAGTGTAAGGTCACGAAATCGATGTCCTCTATCTCAGTCATCTGGTTGAGCTTGTAATACGTGTCTAGATTCTGTACCCAAGCTCTGGCGATGTTTTTGGACGATTTGTCGAAAGAAGGGATGGTGAGTTTCCCAACTTTTCAAAAGAAATCGAGGTAATTACCCTGTTGTTGTTGTGGTCCTCCCCTCTACATCTCTCTGGGGAAGTTCTTGAGTGTGAGTCCACAATATTCGACTAAGGTCATGTCCTAATGGAAGTCATGTCGTCGGCATGAGTGGGTCTCCTCTTTGCTATTGGTGGAGGTGTTGCTACCAGAGCTGCCCTCTAGAAACTAGGAAATAAGGGTCTAGGAATCCTACTCGCAGAGGTGTATGTGCAAGAGGGTGACTGGGGTCTACTGCCCGCTCCCGAGTTCCCCTGTGCTACATGCAGGACTTGTGTATCTAGGTTGCCCACTCTAGCCAATATATCAACCATCTGTGCAAAGGACTGAGACATGGTATGTAATATACCAGATATAAAATGTATGCATAATAGAAATAAAATGCTAGAATGACAGAATAACAACAATATAACCAAAACATTCACCACGATAGCACTGAAATGATAAGAGAATAATAACAAAAATAACACTTTGAATCTGAAAGCAATGTTCACAGGCCTCTTCGAGGGGGCAACCTCCAGTTGAGCAGAGATCTATTACAATAATATTCAAGTTAGGTTTCTCATCCCCTCGACTCCTATTTATACTAAAAAGAATCATCTAGAGGAAGATCCTTCTAGAAGCATAAGCTTCTATTAGGTCTTCTTACATATACCTTATTCTATTTTATTGAAAGTCCTTATTAATATTGACCTTTATTGCATACAAATATATTGTTCTACCTATGTGTGGGTTAGGACCCTAACATGTTGGCCCCCTTAAAAACAACCTTGTCCTCAAGGTTTGAGATGAGGAAATTGTTGCAGAATGGTAGTTGGTTCTCAAGTGGCATCTGCTGGATTTGTATCTTTCCATTAGACTAGCACTTCCTTGATGGTTCTCTGACATATAAAACACCCACGCTGGTCCAAAACTGCTTCTGGATGTAGCCAAATGGATCCTTCCTCAGCTAATTCTAGAAAGTTGGTTTGAATTTGGCACTTAACTCCAATCACCTTCTTTAAGCAAGAAACATGAAAAGCAGTATGTAGCTTTGAATGGTTGGGCAAAGATAACTGATAGGCTACTTGTCCCACACGCTTGAGAACGGTATAAGGACCATAAAATTTGGGCGCTAGCTTCTGACAATGCTTGGCCTAGAGTGAATATTTCTTGTAAGGTTGCAGTCAAATAAAAAATTGATCCCCTTCTGTAAATTGGCATTCAGAGCGACCTTGTTCTACTTGTTCCTTCATGCGATTATGTGCCATGACCAAATTCTCTTTGAGTGTACGGAGAATAGCCTCTCGAGCTGTAAGTGTTAGGTCAACTGCCTAGACCTTCGAGGCACCTGGTAAGTATGAGAGAACTGAAGGTGGCTTCTGTCCATATACTGCTTCAAAAGGAGTCATGCGTGTAGCTGTATGGTATGAAGTATTGTACCACCATTCAACTAAGGGTAACCATTGAGCCCACTATTTTTTCTTTTTCGAGGCAAAACAACTCAAATATGTTTCCAAACACTTGTTGACCACTTTCATTTGGTTATCAGTCTAGGGATGATAATATGTGCTAAGGTGCAATTCGGTGCCTTGTATCTTGAACATTTCTTGCCAAAAATTGCTTGTGAAAGTTGGGTTGTGATCATAAACAATAGAGTGTGGCATGCCATGAAGCTTGAATACCTAATTCATGAAAATTTGAGCCATCGTGGATGTTGTAAATAGGTGTTGAAGGGTGCATAAATGAGCATACTTGGAAAGGCGTTCAACAACCACCATGATGACTGATTTATTTCCCAATTTGGGTAAGCCGGTAATAAAATCCATAGAGATATCCTTCCAAATAGCAGGTGGAATCGGGAGCAGTTGTAGTGTTCCCGAATATTTTACTATTTCTCCCTTGTTCCATTAACAGACATCACATTCAACGACAAAATTATGAATTTCCTGTTTCATACGATCCCAGAAAAAGGAACATTTGACCCTGTCATAGGTTTTGGTGAACCCAGAGTGCCCTGCGGTGGGTGTAGCATAAAGCTCAGAAAGTACCGTAGATTTAAGCTTTGATTGTTTACTTAAATACAAATGACCTTTGTATCAAATTTCATCATGGAGCCAAGAGTACCCTAGGGAAGATGGAGCATTGGACTACAATTTTTGGATGAGCTGCAAACTTTTGGGATCTTATAGCCATTCCTGGCAAACAACTTGGAGCCAATCTGGGACAATGAATGAAAGAGAAAAAATGGATCCTTCATCTTCATATTTGCGGGAAAGTGCATCCGCAACCACATTGTCTTTTCCTTTCTTGTGAATGATCTCATAATCATATCCAAAGAGCTTAGTCACCCACTTTTGTTGTTCTGGGGATGAAATGCGTTGTTCAAGAAAATACTTGAGTCTTTGATGGTCTATCTTAATTTGGAAACGTTGCCCCAATAGATAAGGGCGTTACAGATCAACAACATGAATAATAGCCAGCATCTCCTTTTCATATATGGTTTTTCCTAGATTTCTTTCAAATAGTTTCTTGCTGGTAAAGGCCAAAGGTCGACCCTCTTGCATAAGGATAGCACCAATTTATTTCCCTGAGCCATCACATTCCAACACAAATATCTTTGTGAAATCGGGAAGGGCGAGGACTATAGTGGTGCACATGGCCATATTCAAGGTTTGAAAATCTTGGGCAATGGCTGGAGTCCAATTGACAGAGTTCTTTTTTAGGAGAGTAGTGAGAGGTGCTACAATCTTCCCATAATGCTTAACAAACTTGTGATAATACCCTATTAAGCCCAGAAATCCACACAAGATCTTAAGAGTCTTTGGGTGAGGCCAGTCTTGCATAGCTTTAATATTTTTAGGATCCACCCTGACGCCATCCTTGCCAACCAGATGACCCAAGTATTCTACTTCTGAGGTGCCAAAAGCACATTTAGACTGTTTCAAGAAAATTTGGTGCTGAGAGAATAGATGGAGAACTCGATCCACATGAGAAAGATGGTCGGTCCAAGTTTTTCTATAGATGAGGATATCATCAAAGAAAACTAAGACAAAATGGCGGAGAAAAGGATGGAAGACATGATTCATAAGGCTTTGGAACGTGGAGGGAGCATTACACAAGCCAAAGGGCATGACCAAAAAATCATAGTGGCCCTCATGAGTTATAAAGGAAGTATTGGGAATGTCTACCTCTTTCATACATATCTTGTGGTAGCCCAAATGAAGATCCAGTTTAGTGAAGAATTGGGTGCCACTCAATTCATCCAGGAGGTCATCAATGACAGGAATGGGGGATTTGTCTTTGATGGTAAGTTTGTTGAGGGCACGAAAGTCAGGACACATTCTCCAAGAACCTTATTTCTTTAGGACCATGAACATAGGAGAAGAGTAGGGGCTTGTACTAGGGCCGATAATACCTGCATTAAAGAGTTCCTGCACAATTTTCTCAATTTCATTTTTTTGGGAAAAGCAGTGACGATATGGACGGATATTGGGAGGAAGGATTCCAGGTACAAGGGGAATAGAATGATCATGAACACCACGAAGAGGAGGGAGTCCTTGGGGAGTGGAAAAGACCAATTGATGTTTAGAAATGATGGCTTGGAGGTCTTATGGGACCGAGGGTGTCTTTGTTGCTTGTATGGCATGGAGTTGGGGGATAACACCAGAATGATCTCTTTTGAGCTACTTTTCCATGCGATGGGAACTAATGATATTAGGTGAACTGGCGGTGATGCCTTGGAAGTTATATTGGTGGCCCTCCTGGTCAAATTGCATGGTTAAGTCTTTAAAATCCATGAGAATGGGAGCCAAAGTCCTTAGCTAGTCTGCACCCAACACAATGTCATAACCTCCCTTGTTGATAGCAAACATATGGGATTTCAGGTGGTAGTCAACAATTTGGAGATAAACATTTTCACAATGCCCTCCACATTTCATGTAACCACCATTGACAATCATGATTTGGAAATTATTGATGGCATGGATGTAGCAATGATTTTCTTAGGCAATGTGGCAATGAATAAAATTATGGGTGTTGCCACTATCAACCAGAATAATGACCTTCCGATGCTTGATGTAATTGATTAGCTTGAGGGTTTGGGGACCAGAGAAGCCAGTGAGAGCATTGAGGGAAATGACCAGTTCTACTTCGGGAGGGTCTGAGGGAGGGGTTATGTTAGTGGATTCAGGTGACTCAGACACAAGGGGAGTTTCTACATCCTCTTACAAAATATCCCCAGAGATGGCCATAAAAATATTTTGTTCTTTACACTTGTGGCCCCGGAAATATTTGTCATTACAGTTATAACAAAGGCCTTTGAGTTGGCGTTCATCCATTTCATCCCTGGTCAATTTTTGGATCTTTAGTGGAGCAGAGGGAGTAGTGGGATTTACTGGTTTAGGGTGAGGGATAAAGGAGGGTTTTCAGTTTTGAGAAGATACAACCTCTTGTTCTTATTTATCTCTTTTAGTAGCCTCCACCCAACTCTGAGGCCAAGCCATGAGGACATGGGATCAAATCGCATTGTTGAGGCCGCTGATAAAACACTCTCAGAAAAATACATTAGACATGCCCTCTGTTCTAAAATCCAGTTGCTCAAAGGAAGCTATAAAGTCTTCCACTAGTCCTAATTGTTTCAACTTTGTCAATTGACCCAAATGGTTGGTGTCGGTGTCAAAGCATTCATAAATCTCTACCACAAAGTCTATGCAAGCAGTATACCCTTGACGAGAGGTTTTTCTTGATTGCCACTATTGCCACCGTTCTTAATCTAGATGGAGAACACCATACTGGAGTTTGGCCAAGTCATTTGTAATTCCATATAAAGAGAAATAATGTTTTGTTTGGGTTACCCAACCAGTTGGGTATGAGCCATCAAATTTGGTCACATCTACCTGCGATAGGTGTAGGTCACGTTGAAAGTGATGGTTCTGAGAGTTATTGGAATGAGAGGAATGGTCACCTTCAGGATGTGGAGGTGAGGAAGACAAAGGGTTATCTGTAGGGATATGAAGTTTGGCGCAAAGTGTTGAAAAGACTGATTCAATATGGGTGGTGAGGTCATGCTTGATTTCCTCCATTGAGGACTACATGGTGGTATTGATGGCTGCAACATTGTCACTGAGTTGTTTCACTTCTTTTTGGGTTTTGATGAGACCAAATTGCAAGGTGTTGAAGCGAGCTTCCAAGTCTTGGCTACGGGTATGGGTGATGAGGATGGGAGAACTGAAAAGAAGTGGGCGGGGTAAACAATTTTTCCGAAAAATGATATTGATGAATGTGATAAGGGCGAAAAGATGAATCCAATGGAATAGGTCTAAAATAATGGTGAAAATTTTTCTAGACTTTTTATTTTATTTTATTTTATTTTTTTACACCTGTAGAGTTATACTCCGGTCTGAAGAATACTGCAGAGAGAAAATGCCCAAACGCTTAACTAGAAATAAATGTGTATTTACTTGGCAACCCTAACATAGCTACATGACAATAGATCTTGTCTGTTTTAATTTGTTTATGTTTATGTCCCCAAGGGTTAGGTATTCAGGGGTTCTACAGAAAAGGGTTTGCCCTATACTGCAACTCTCTGATATACGTGCAGGGTCCAATAGTAGTACTCGGCCCAATATCTTAGGGAAATAACTAAGGAGGATAGACTGTACCCTTAGCCATACTACCTGACTACCCAGGTACTAGAGATTATCTTCGCAAGTGTTGTTCTCAGTGACACTATAGTAGTCAGGTGGTCAATCGGTTTATCTAAAGAGGGCTTCAGGTAATCTAGTCCAATCCGTACACAAGTCTGTCTGATGCGCTACCACTCAAAGGGGTACCAACAGGGGTTACAAGGGTGGCCAACATATGTGCGCTTCAGTACCACTTGTATTTCCTGCATGTATGAATCCCTCAACCACGGGTTTATACGTGTAACGACAAATCTCTATGGATTAAAGATGCTCGAATATGTCTCTACCCTGAAAAAAAATAAATTAACGCACACTTTTGTTGATGAAAGTGCTCTGATACCACTTGTAATAAACCATACAATGTATGCAGAATAGAAATAAAATGCTAGAATGACAGAATAACATAAATATAACTAGAACATTCACCACAATAGCACTAGAATGATAAGAGAATAATAACATAAATAACACTTTGAATCTAAAAGCAATGTTCATGGGCCTCTTCTAGGGGGGAACCTCCAGTTGAGGAGAGCTCTATTACAATACTATTCAAGTTAGGGTTCTCATAGCCTCGACTCCTATTTATACTGAAAATAAGCATCTAGAGGAAGATCCTTCTAGAAGTGGAATCCTCTATTAGGTCTTCTTACATGCACCTTATTCTATTTCATTGAAAGGACTTATTAATATTGACCTTTATTGCATCCAAATATATTGTTCTACCTATGTGCAAGTTAGGACCCTAACATGGTCCGTTGACTAGCTAACATATCATTGATAACCTGCATGAAAGTTGCCTCTGGATCTACGGGGGCCTTGCCCCTGCCCTATGGTCACTCATATATTTCTCCTAGCATCCTCTCTACCTTGTGCTCATCTTCACGCTCTGCCCTTCTCTCTGCTTCTCTGTGTGCCTCTTCCTCTTCCTCTAAGCTAGGAGGAAAAGGGGGAAAATCAGGCCTATGCCTTCTTTCCTGATGCTTGTTTTAAGTGACATATTCATTAGCTACATGTTCACAGCCCTCTAGATCTTCTGATACACTCATTATGTTTAGTCACAGGATGGCAGGACTAAACATTTGATACCACTGTAATGTTCCTGACTTAGCTAGTCTAGGAAACACTACTAATGTGTGTGTAGGATCAAAGGTTTACAACATATAAATGATCATACAAATAATAAACACGACAAAGGACTGCAGATTTTGTATTATGATATCTCTATGGATTACAAAATGGTCGAATGCAGCTGAATAAACTGACAATACTCGACTAGATCAACAGACAAAGGATCTTAGCCACCGAAATACAAATAAGCAACTGCGGCTGAATAAAATAACAACACTCAGCTAGATCAAAAGACAAAAGGATCTTAGCCGAAATACAAATAAGCAAGTAAAAGATAATACCCAAAATATGGGAGCATTGTAGAATCAATGAAGAGTGATGGAAGACCTGAATGATCTTTCTGTGACTAGGGTGTGTCTTTGCACACCAAAATCAGCCAACTGGTGTCTTCCTTCTGAAATAAACTGAACTATCTCTCCTGAGATGCGCCTCTTCTCCTCAATGACAAGTTGTAATCTACATAATAATGAATTAGGTTGCTGACCCATCCTTTATATCTTTCCAAAACCCTAAATCGTGTTGAAACCCTAATTCACTATTGACTTCCAAAACCCTAAATCACTGTTGAAACCCTAATTCATTGTTGACTTCTATTTNAAATCACTGTTGAAACCCTAATTCATTGTTGACTTCTATTTTTAGCTCATAATGACTTAAAAGTGATTTTAACCCTTTTTAGTTCAACGTCACTTTCTGAATATAACACCTATGACTGGAGTGACCTCTAGTAACCTTGTTTACCCCTCTTTATCCCTGGATACAGTCTAATGGGGCGGTTTAGACCATTAAACCTCCTCTCTGGAGCTCCTATTTGGAAAGGGACATTACAATAAAACCCTTCCATAAGATATCCACTAGAAGCCTTGAGTGATAACCATGGTAGGGACCCTGAGAAAATTTGTGTGGACCCTTGGTTAACTAGATTATCAAATCCCCAAGATATCAAAAGGTCTCGTTATGAAGGCCTTAACATTCACTTGATACCTGATATCTAGTGGGATAGGATTCTAGCACCCGTTTCCACCCCTTTCTTTGAAAATGAGAGCAAGAATGATGTCAACACGACATGTATTGGGTGCCAGCATGGAAGCTAGGGTGCCATGGGGATGAAATTTGTTATTGTTTGGTTTATGGGAAAGTTGAGTGTGGAACCGAAAAATTGCTAAAAATAGTAAGTTGCCAGAAGACGGTTTTGAGCCAATTGGAATAGGTGGGTAGCCACATATATCCACCTAGATCAATCCTCCGTCCTTAGGAACAAATGGTATACATTGCATTGATTTCCCTGGCGAGAGGGGGAAGCATTTTCTAAATCTATACCTTGGTGAGATGCTTGCCTTGCTATAGAATTTTCATTGCTTGGTTTGTGGGATGTTGTCGAGAACCGAATGAGATGACTGTGTGTAGAAAAAATATTTTGTATTTGCTTCAATCTTGTCGACCCAATTCTGTTGGATAGAATGTGCTTGGAATGAGGTTGCAGTGGTTGTAGTGTCCTTATGTTCACCTTTTGAATAGATTGTGAAGAAGTTGAATTTTGTAGTATGATATACTACCTTGCGAATTTTTTTAGGTGGGACAGTAGTCGGAACTACCTCTAGTATCCTGTAGAGATGACCCCCCAGAGTAACAATGAGACTACAGGGTCGAGACTCATAAATATCATGGAACTTCCACATATATTGTTGGCCCAAAAGAACATCATAGACATCCATCAGAGGAACATCACATAATACCTCATCCTTGAAGGATTGGATACCGTATGACAATCGACACTGTTGGCTGACATGGGCATCTCATCCTTGGTGAAACCACTCGATGTTGTATGGTTGTGGGTGTGGTGTTGTCGACAATCCCAACTGTTTGATCACATCTGCTGAGATGAGGTTCTTCTAGCTTTCACTGTCAACAATAAAATGTAGTAGGGTCCCATTGACCCACATGATCTGTGAATGAAACAGGTGCTCCCCCTCTTCAGGATCTATTGGTTCTCCTAATTGAATTGTTGCAGTCGTGATAATAGCAGTGGGGTCTGTGTCGATCCATTTTCTTCTCCCATTAGTTTATGAATTATATTATGAATGAGGATTCGTCTCATTTTCTTTGATCTCAGCCACCAATGATTGTTTTGAGAGACATTCATCAGTTTTGTGCCAAGGGATTTTGTGGAAATCACACCACTTTCCAGTGTCTTTCTTCGTCTTTCTGTTACCGTTATTTTTTGTTGTCTTGGACTATTTTTCTGATGGATTCTTGTTAGGGACATATTTACCTTTGTTTTTTGTGGATTTGAATACCCGAGCTCCCTCTTGTTCTCCTACTTAAATTTATACTCGATTTTAACAACATATTGATAAGTAGCACCCAATGATGATATGTCCAAAAAATCCATTTCAGTTTGTATATATATGTGTAGAGCCCCATGGTATTTTAGAACCATATGTCACTAATAGTATTTGATACCCATATTTGTGTGTAAGGTATGGAAGGTATTGGTGAACTCTAGCACTGCTTGGCCCCTCTCTTTCTGTAGTGTGTTCCATCTCATGTATTGGTCATCATAGTTTCCAATAAGGTAATATTGTTCCTTGACCACATCCACAAAAAAATCCTAAGTGGGATTGCTCACATATATTCCAGAGTCCTTTGTGGAATTTTTCTCCCAATAATTTTCCCACCAATGTTTGACATGGGAGAGATCCTGAAAGAGTGTGAAGGTGATATTTTCCCTATTAGGTAAATTATGAACAAAGAAATAACCTTCTAGAAGATTTAACCATTGTTTTAGGGCATCCACATCTATTTGTCCTTCAAATATGAGAATATCAAAACTAACTTGTACCTTCAAAGGAGAGGTGCCTCCAAAGTGGTCGCTTGAAGAATATGTTCCTGTTGTTATTGACAGGCATTGAAGGATGTGGGAAAAATTATCCATCATTTCGTTCCTTTGTCATGTGAGAGATTTCTCAAGCAATAGATTAATAGAATCTCCTACTCTGTAATTTTTATTTTCTTCCACCATGGAGGGTTTCTTGAGCATGCGAGAGAGATTATCCTCAAGAGATACAATCTCGAGACCCAACCTTCTATATTCAAACCTCGTCGAGGACATGCAGTGAAAAACGATCAAGAGAAGCCTGCTCTGAAACCACTGATCCAGATTATTTTTGAGAAGGAAATGAAGGTTGAGATATAACAATGAAATATATAGAAATATTGTGAGATAGACATAAATTTTTCAATAGACACAGAGGTACGGTAATACACAATTCCTATTAATGAGCAAAATGTACAAAATTGTAGAAATATAGAGTGAAAGACTCATTAGAATTGTGGAAACTTATCTCTGAGAAGAGATGTGACGACTACTCATATTCGAAATAAGATGATTGTTACAATGAGGCTCCAAAGGACTTTTTAAAATGAATAAAATCTAAAACCCTAACCCCGAAATATGAAAAGCCAACATTTTTTTGGACCCCATTTTGAGTAGTTTGATGTATCAACTTCCTGGGGGCGTAACTTTGGCATATGATATTTGTTTGGGGCGCATGATAGCTAGTTGGAAAGGTATCGATGAGAATATTAATTTACGGGGATCAATTAGAGCCATTTGAAATCATTGAGGTGCTATATCATGACAAACATTTTTTAAGCCCTCAAAATGGTCCCGGAAGTTTAGGAACCAAAAACTGCTAAAAATAGTAAGTTACTAGAAAACTATTTTAATCCAATTGGAATAGGTGGGAGACCATTGATATCCACCTCGATAAAATGTTGAAAATTTGTATGAGTTCAATTTTACCTAGGGGTATGATACACCAGTGGGTCAGTGCTCCAGTGTGTTGATTCCCTGGTGGGTAGGTGGTGCAGACCCCCACCTCAGCAGGGTATACTGACCTCCTAGTCTAAGGATCATTCCAAATCCTTGAACCAGATTAGCTCTTCGATTACCTACTAGAATCACATGAACAAAATACACAGGTCCTATTAAGAAAATACGCCTTTGAGAACAAACACTGGGCACGAGTTCCCTCCACGTGACCAGCAGTTCTGACCGCAAGCCTATCTAAAAGACGTTTCACGATTTCACGAGTCGGGTATTTGTATGTGACCCACCTTGACTCTTTCAATATCTGAAATCCCGACAAAGGCCTAGCGCATGATAGCTCTTCCCTTATCCTCCATCCATATGAATCCTCACTATGACCCGTGGCCAAACCTCCGAGCACATCGAGATTTTTCATATCGGGAACTCTCGATGTATATTCTCAACTCCATTATCCTGATGTCCGAACTCTCGATGACCAATTATGCTAGATTGACGATCCTCATTTCCCCATGATCTGATGGTCTAGATCCCATCGAGATTTTGTGATTCGTGAACCCCAAGAACGACTCCTCTACGCTCTTCTGACTCCTAAAATGTCGATATTCCAAAATTCTCCCTGGACAATCAACGGTCCAGATCTTTTCTTGATTGATGGCTACGATCAACTCGCGAATTCCCATGGTTTTCCCCTTTGAATTCTCTAATGTGTGATTCATCGAAATGTTGAAAGCTCACCATGCGTCCCTTTCGATGGACAGACCCGATGATTTTAGGATGTCACGTTTTGCGAAGTTGAAATACTTTTCACCTCAGATATTCCGATACCCAATCCTCTGAAAGCTTCTGCCACCTATCCTCTGACAATGGATGGTCTCGATCTTGTTGAAAATTTAGGACTTCACAAATTCCACTCTACTGTACACTATCGAAGGGTTTAACCCTTGTGCACCTTCCTCCAAAACCAATGGACATTAGTCCACACACTCCCAGATTCTATAGTTGAGATTTGTTTCCTCCTATGCACTCTTCTAGGTGTATGGACGTGAGATTCAATGCTCTAGATCTCTTCTCCTATAGTTGATCTAACGATAGTCGATGCTCATCCTCCTGAGCTATGAATTTCATCTTGACTTGGAATATTTCCAACATTTCAAAGCCCTCAACCTTTGATTCCTCTGTGAGCCCGATGACTTGGGTCTCGACTCCCTCTTTCCCTCCTAAGATTGGTTCACTTGCGCTCCATGTGAAGCTTCATCCTACCTCTCCTGAGCTTCTTCTTGGCTTTCACCTCAAAGTGCCTCATCCTTCTTCTTCTTTCTACAGGAACCTTGTACGCAAAGGTAATATTCCTCCTGAGCTTACAAACTTGAAACAATTCGCTTCCCTGGACAGTCTTTTTGCTCGACCGACCTTCAACTGGCTGTCTTCAACACTTCGTCTGAGTGTTCTCCTAGTGAAATCCTTGCATATGTCTTCCTCCAGAGTGTTTAACAACTCTTTCTCCTTGAGATTCAACTCCTGGGACCTCAAATTTATTTGTCCCTTCTATCCCTCGAAGAGATATAAATTCCCTCTTGGCAACTTATACTCAAGCACTCCTTGTTGAGACTGCAGAGTATTCAACAACTTTGTAAGTGTCTTCCTCCTAGAAACTTCCCTTATATCTGAACTCAAAATAGATTTCTTCTTCTGAACTCTTTTCACTTGCTTGTTTCCCTCCTGGAAAAGATTCACAGAATTCTCAGTGATTTTGCTTTATCTCTATGCCCTCCTCTACATAGTCTCACCTCCAAAGTATTCAGTAACTCTGAGTCTTCTCCCTTGAGTTTATGATTCCTTTGGTGCACCCTCCCATCAATTTATTTCCTGAATTCCACTAAACTCATATGTGAACTCTTTGCAATGGCTCACAGAGTCTTCAACACTCTGTCATGCAACCCCTTGCATTAAGCCACAAAGAACCCATACTCAAATCAGAAAACCCACAGATAGAAAATTATGTCTATCCCTACAGATGGAACCTATTTCTATATGGTCTAGATATCAAAGACAAGACTAGTATATCAAGGCTAAGATGATCTTATTGGAAAGTGTTTTCTACCTTAAATTTTTTTTTTATTATCTGCATAAGATCCTTGAGAAGGAGAACAATTTTATTGTTTCTTATAGCATAAAATTTACATTTTGATTTGTAGGAGAAGAATTATATTGTTTCTTTGTTAGAGTGATAGCTAATCCTATAAGATTGGGAATATGATGACATGCATTGATGGTGAAAATCTAAATATAATGGACTGGAATGGAAAAATCCTTTTATAGGGATGCATAAATCCAAAAATGAATGAACTAGATTGTTGTAATGTTGTCAATATGTATATGGGTTGATAGAATCTTGGCAATTATAATTGTTTTTTAAATAAAAGACTAATTCGTATATGTAGAATTCCTCATGTTTAGAGGACTAATGGGAATTTTTAAGGTCAATATTCTTGACCGATAATGATTGAAACCCCTTGTTGGGATAATATATTTAAGAAAAGTAAAATGGAGTCCTTTACATTGTTTCTAGTCTTCATAAAAGAGGTAAAGTGATATGGGCATATGAGAAAGTTTATGAGATCGTACCTATATTAAAGCAAAAATGTATATTCCTATTAACCTAAAGGAATGTCTATCAATGTAAATGAAAAAGGCATACAACTGTAATACATATGCACTGTAGGCATAGGTAAAATACTTGGTGCAAAAGGTTATGTTATAAAGAATATGGCAATGATTGAGTATGTGTATAACATGCATATAGACTGAGAATAACCCGTGGTTGGTTGTAAAGTACAGAGTGTTAATGGGACATTTTGGTTAATGATGACATGATATTAGCAAGGGAGTTAAAAACATGCATAAAAAAGTGGATAATGCTACTTCTTATAGCCTTGTGGAGATAAGGCAAAGGATCAATAAGTATTTGTTTTAAATTTTGGTAAAGGGAGTGCTTCAAGGGGATGATAGCCATATAGGTATGTCTTAGTATGCTCAAGTAACAGTCAGAGGGAATTTAGGAAATAATTTCATCGGTAAAGGTATCTTGACCAAGAATGGTTTGAGGTGTGAAGAGAGATAGGGATTTGCATTTTGCTATCCTGGGTAATACTGTAATTACCTATTTGTATTTTCTAATTTTTGAGATTCTCTTATAGAATATGAGAAATAGTGATCTCTTTCTATTTGTTTCCATGTAAAGGGGGAAATATAATCCCTATAAGACTTGTGATATGAATTGTTGTAACACCCTAGGAAAGGATGACGTTTAAAGTTTAAATTACCAATGTGTATGAATGACAAGGAAAAAGGTGCAAGCAATGAACTTGCCTAATCACTCACTCACACAGACACACACAAACACACACACACACACACACACACACACACACACACACACACACACTTGAATGCATGGTATGATTGTCTGAATAAGTGAGCTATGAGGCAAGATTTATACTTTCCAAGATTAGATAATGTTATGGATACATAGCTAACTCTGTTTTGAAGAGTTATGATTGTTTTGTTTGAATACTAGCTTGAGAAGGGTGTACTCCAATTCCTCAGAAAGAGCTAGTATGAAATGTTGAAAGAGTAGCTAAGAAAGAATGCTTTGATGTTATGAATAGAAGGAAATATGATTATGCCTATGGAAATTGCAAGTAATTGATTGAGGGAAATTGTGAGATAAATGAATTTAAGTAAATGTGGATCTGAAACTGTAAAGTGCACTAGTGATAGACACACATGTTATGTTGATTGATATGGTTAAGTGAATGAAATAACAATATTAATGAAAGATGATAGGAAAATCATACATTTTCGAATGTATAATATGAATGAATAATAAGAATTCATGCCCATATTCTTTTGGAATAATTCGGTAAGTAAAGGAAATAATTCGGTTGATGCTAACTCATGGATTGAGATCATTTCAAGTAATGATGGATATGGAACAAGATAGAAGCATGTTGAAGAAGTTCCATGTAGAGGAACTATGTGGAGACTCTTTCAAGAGAACATATCCATAACATTAATGACTTCTCAAAAATTAGGAAGTGGCCTGCAAATCCTATTTGTATAAGAATCTTAGATTTCATTTTAAAACATAATGCTTGACTGGAAGACTTTCATAGGAGAGGAAATTCACAATAATGAATCTATTTGGTAAATGTGCAGAATGCACTGACTCATAATTAAATTGTGAGATAATTTTAATGTTGTATTATTTTGTTGCATCTGGGAAAGGTCAATACGAACTTGACTGAAACTACTCAAAGAATGGAGCAGGAAAATCCCAAAAGGGGAAACATTGCAAAAGAAAATAAGGAGAAAAGTAGGAACATTTGTGTCACTCTAAAAGTCTTAGTTACTTAGTAGAGTTGCATGATTTAAAAGAATAGTTGTGAAAGAAAAGGAAAATAAACTTATAAATATGTTTAAATAAATGATCTTGGTTAACCCGTGTTATGCAAAGGTAGAGAGGCATTGGAAATAGTTCAATTAAGTTGAAAGTTATAGATTGTGCAAAGGAGTTGGAAAGGTGGAAAATCCCTTGACTCCTTTTGTAATGTTCCCTATCCCATTTTTTTTCTTGGAACACTAACTGTTGATTGTTTTTTATGTTTTCTGATGTATTTGCAGGTTTACTCATGAATATACGCATTAAAGGTTTACTTGATGTTTCTCAAGCATTGGAATAAGAGATCTGAAGCATATAATAATAAACAAGACACGATACACAAAGAACGCCTGTAGAGAGCCAATAATGTCAGATATGACCTTTATTTAGATAGTAGAGATATCCCTTGCACAAATTATTTATAGTTTTGGAAGGAAACCCCAATAATATCAAAATGGGTTGCCAACCAATACAATAATAAGAAATATAAAGATAATAGTCTCCCAAAGGATATCTGAGAAGATATCTAAGCCTCCAAAGGCTAACAACATGCAATATAAGATTGAATATAAGATAACCCCGTCAATCCAATGTAGAACCCCTCCAAATGGCCGAGTTGCGCCCTTCTCTCGGTGTTGATGAACCCTCAAGTTTCGTCTCTCCCCTTTTTGAGCTCCAAATCCCTCCAAACTCTCCCAGAATGTAGATCGGGCTAGTAGAATGCACCGGGCCAAGTCTCAAGATGAATGAAGAAGTCATGCTCCTCCAACTGAGCAAACCCTCTACTGGGTTGAACCCTCCTGGTTTGACTGAATCAATGAGATTGTGTTATCCCTTCTAGGAGCATCCAAATGCCACCAAAATCTCCTAGAAATTATATTGGGCCACTACTAACATGCTGATGAAATATCAAGACAATTTATGAAGATACGGTCCAAAAAACAATGATAACCTCTTCTTTCTATGTGCCCCTTTCTCCTCCAATTTGTGCCAAGCTTGAGGAAATAAACTTCCAGGATAATCTCCTCCATAATAGAAAAAGAATGATTCTAGGGACCATACAAACAAAACACAGATACTCCTTTGCCAAGAAGCCTCCTCTTTTCTCCATATCGAATCAATATCCTCAAGGTGGTGTGCCCCCCTATCTAGAAACCCCCTAGGTTGTGCGATAGCCTAATTTTTCCTATATATCAAATGCCCGCAACACTGTAGAATGGTTTGGGAGGATTATTTCACCTCCATGACCAAGCCTAGATTAAGAAAGGTGGAATATTTCACCATCGAGTGGATATCTAGGGTTTTCGACTCAAAACCCTCAAAATTGCTTGTTCTCAAGAGCTCCAATGCAAAATAAGATAATAATCCATAATGCCTTATAAGTGCACCCTTCCCTTTCCTTTATAGATCCATTCTATTCATCTATTTAGTTAGTTAACCCTTAGGGTTAAATCTTAACTTTAACTCACTTCTTATTTTCTTTCAATGAGTTATCCTTTTTCACACAAAGTCAACTCATTAATAGAATATTATGTTTAAGAAATTTCTTTTGGTTTAATTTGTCCCCAATATGCCTGATACTATAGTCTAGTGGGGATAGCTATACTATTGAGTCTCTCCAAACCTCTTCATCAAGAGGTGTGGGACATTCCAATCTCCCCTACTAGAAATTTCTTTCCCACAAGCAATTTTGGACCTGTCTCCTAGATCAATTGTTCCCCTTCCTAAGTGGTATCCTCCATGGGTAGGATCTTCCCCTTAACCAGATACTCTTTGATGATTCTTTTTCTCAACTTCTCCTCCCTGAATTCAAGTATCATCTATGGCATCAGTACCAATTGTCCTTCTTCATCCATAGGTGGCAGTTCCTCTATAGGAGTGATATGCTTGGAAATGGCCCTCTTAAAACATGAAACATGGATGAAATTGTGTATGTTGTTGCCCTGTGGTGGATCCAACTCATATGCCATCGACCCTACCCTTTTGTTGAATATGTATGGCCCGAAAAAATGAGGTTGGAGCTTCTCTTCTCCACTTCTCTTAATGGAAGCCTGCTTGTATGATTGAATCCTCAAATAAACCAAGTCATAGACCTCAAAGGTGAACTCTAACCTATGTTTGTCTACCTATACCTTATGTTTATTCTGTGCCCTTTATAGGTGATCCTTAAGTTCCCTTAGTATGTCCTGACTCTGCTGAATCCAGTCCTAAACCATGGGAGCCCTGTTGTCACTAAAAGAAATATCTATAAATGAGAGGGTGTCATAGCTGTATAAGGCCCTAAATGTTGGCATACCAATGTACAGATGATGAGTGGTGTTGTAACAATATTCCCCCAAGTGAAGCCATTTAACCCATGTTTTTTGTTGCCCTACCACATAATTCCTGAGGTAGTCTTCAACCCATTTGTTGACTATCTCTTTCTAGCCATACATCTGAGGGTGATAGCTAGTACTAGGTGTTAGGGTCATACCTACTAACCTGAAGAGGTCCTAACAAAATATGATCATGAACCTGCTGTCCCTATCACTCACTATGGTTTCGGTAAAACCATGCAATATAAAAATTTCCCTGAAAAATAGGTCTACAACATGTGTTGCACTGTAATCTGTGGAAATGGCCAAAAAATGTGCAAACTTTGTCAACCTGTCCACCACCACAAAAATGAAGTCTTTTCCCTGAGCCTTGGGAAACCCTGTGATGAAATACATAGATATGCTTTCCCATTTGTGCTTTAGAATGGGAAGTGGTTGTAGTAATCCTGTTGGGTGAGTGTGTTCATCTTTGTTGGCCTAGAAAGTGTTTCACTCCTTGATGTGGCTCATCATATCTTCTTTCAAACCCTTCCAGGAAAACCTCTCCTAGATCTGTCTATATGTATTGATGAATCCTTGATTCCCTACTACTAGTGAATCGTGGAATTGTTGTAGAACCTTGGCCTTAAAGGTTGATTTAGGAACCAAGAAAAATCATCCCTTGTAGTATATGATATCATCCATGATACATAAATTGTCATCTTGTACATGTCCATCCATCACTTCACATGCAAATTTGTTTTTTGAATATTCCACCAAGAGGTGGGCCTTCCAATCCACTAAGATATCGATCATGGAAGAAAATAACAATCTTGTGGATAAGGCATCTACTACCACATTATTTTTTCCTTTGACAAATTCTATGTCAAACTCATAAGCTTGTATTTTAAAAGCCCACTTATGTTTCCTTTCATTAAAGTCCTTCTGATATATGAAGTAGTTTAGGCTTTGGTGATATGTCCTCAGGACAAATTTTTCCCTAACTAAATACTGCCTGAACTTAGCCAATGCATGCATGATGGCTAGAATTTCATTATCATAGATGGTGTAGAGGAGTTCATGACCTCTCAATTTTTCATCTTTCATAGATAGTAGAATGCATATTTTGCATAGCTACTACTCCAATGCCTTCCCCTGAGGAATCACACTCTATTGTGAAGGGTTTTGCAACATCTATTAGGGTCAATAATAGAAATTTACTCATCACTTTCTTCATTTTTTCGAAGGTTGACTATGCTTTTGGGCTCCAATTGAAATCCCCCTTCTTGGTCAAATCAGTCATAGGTGCGCAAATTTGAGAGAAACCTTTGACAAACCTTCTGTAATAGCAACAAATGCCCAAAAACCCATTAAACTCTATGAGTTTACTAGGTGTGCGCTATTCAAGTATAGCTTATATGTTTTCTTGGTGTACCTGTACCCCCTTCACTCCAATGATGTTTCCTAGATAAAGGACCTCTACCATTCAAAATTCACATTTGGATTCCTTAAGATATAAGGATTTCTTGATATGGATTTTATGCGGAGAACAAAATGAATATATATTATTAACAGGTGCTTAACACAAAATAACAGAGATATAGTAAAACTGGTTTTCTATTCAATAAGGAAATAAGTTGAAACTGTAAAATGAAGCAGAAATAAGCTTGTTGGAATGGTGGTAGCTTATCTCTGAGAAGAGATGTGATGACTGTGCTCATTCGCAAGAAGAGGATTACAATGAGACTCTGAAGGAATTTTTACAATAAAGAGGAATTCCAAAAACCCTAGACATCCAGAAACCTAACCCTAGGAGATGAAGTGCCAAAAGTCATGTGGGCCCCATTTGGGTAAGTTAGTACATCAACTTCCCGGGGTCGTAACTTTTTCATACAATATCCCTTTTAGGCACATGATAGCCCATTGGAAATATATCATCGAGGAGATTCATTTTGGTGGAAATATGGAAGGGACCTCTATATTGCTTACCATTTTCCAAAATAACATCGTTTAGGGCCTCAAAACGGCTCTGAAAGGGAAAAACTGCTAAAAATAATAAATTACCAAAATTGCCAGAAAACTGTTTTGATCCAATTGGAAAAGTTGGGTGGCAACCGATATCCACTTGGATCAATCCTCCCTCCCTAGGAAGAAATGGTCTCCATTGCGTTGAGTTCCCCCATCAGATGAGGAATGTTTTGTTGAATTTGGCCCCGAGTGAGCCACTTGCCTTAGTGCAGGAGTTGCCCTTCTTTGACGACTCGATAACGCTGAATCCTTTGCTATTGAGTTCCCTTGATCTGTGCGTCCACAATATGATCATTGGATGAATTTTGTATGAATTCGGGGTTCATCTCTATTGGTGTCTTATGTTCTGCTACTTCTGAGGTGTCCAATAATTGTGGGAAATAAGGGTGAAGGAGATCCACGTTGAGCACTAGGTGCAGGCCAAGGAAAGGAGGAATGTTGAGTGCAAAATAATTATCCCCCATGACCTTGGTGATGGTGTACGAACCACAATGGAGTGGGGAAATATTCTAATGGGGTCTTATAAGGCATTCATTTTCAAGTGAAACCAAACATTGTTTCCCACCTGAAACTTATGTGGCACCTGATGTTGATCATGGTGCTGCTTGTACTTGTCATTGGACTTTTGTAGGATATCCTGAACCTGTTGGTGGATGTGCTAGATCTGCTCAATGAACTGGGTGGCTTTGTCATCTTCAGTTGGAGTAGGCTATGAGTCAATCGAGGTGACTGCAAGGGGAAGTGCAACATCTATGGGACCCAATGGTTGGAATCCCAACCCCACCTAAAAGGGGTTGTGGTTGGTTGAGCTATGCAAGGCTTGGTTGTAGTTATCCTAGACATAGGGAAGGATCTCATCCCATGTGTGAGGGTGATTTGAATTATACATGTGAAGGATATGCACAATCATTCGATTTACGACCTCGGTTTCGCCATCTATCTGGGGGTGGAAGGTCATAGATTTGGTGAGCTTGGTGTCCAACAGTGACCAAAGGCTAGACCAGAATGTGTTGAGAAATCGATTTTCCCAATATGAGACAATGGTTAGTGGGATTCCAAAATGTACCCAGACTCATTTGAAGAAGAGATTGGTAGTGGCCTCTGTTTTGATGTTCTTTTTGCAGGCGACTAGAATTTCCATCTTAGAAAAGTGATCAACAACCACAAAAACACAGTCGTTTCCCCACTTGGTGGACAGGAGGCCAGACATGTAGTCCATTGAGATGGATTCCCATGGCCTATCAGGAGTAGGAAGAGGGGTGTACAGGCCCTATTTCTTAGTGGTCGGTTTGGAAATAGCGTAGGAAGTGCATGAACTGATATACTTGCTGACCTCTTGCCGAAGTTTTGACCAGTAGAAATATTTTTGTAGCATCACCACTATATTTTCGACGCCGAAGTTTCCTACCACCCAATTGTAGTGGGCTTCCCAGATCAACTTTGCTTTCTTTCTTGATGGAACAAAGATATGTCCAAGATGACACAACAGCCCATCCTAGAGATAGAAATTATTGACAATTGCATTTGCACCCAAGATTTGGTAGGTGGTGGCGAAGTCTGGGTCTATCTCATAGATTTGGGGCCATCGATAGGTCTCATCACCACAAGAGTCTAGTACCGTGGTGAGTTTCGTGAGTGGCGGTCTATTGAGGCAATCAACGATGTGATTGGTGCCTCCTTTTTTGTACTTGATGTTGAGGTGGAATTTTTTTAAGTATGTGGACTACTTTTGATGGCGGTCATTCTGCAATTTTCCTTGTGTCTGCATGAACTACAATGGCTTATGATCAATGTGGATGACTATCTCCTTCCTAAGAATGTAATGTATCCACTAGCAGTAGGCTTGCACAATGGAGTACATCTCTTTGTCGTAAGTAGGTTACTTACAAAAAACATTTGATAGTGTCTCACTATGATAGGACACAGAGTGGCCGTGCTGAGTGTGAACGACACCCACAACATATTATGAAGCATTTGTCTCGATCTCAAAGGGATTCTATAGGTATGGTAGTGAAAGTACTGGGGTTGAGCACAAGAGATTCTTTAAATCATTGAATTCTTATTGTTGGGACTGGCCCCACGCAAATTTCTCCTTACCACCACCCCTGTTTATTTGGCTTTGGGCCCATGCAATATGGGAGAATCCCAACATGAACCTATGGTAGAAATTTACAATTCCCAAGAAGCTCTGAAGCTCACTGAGTGTGGTTGGGAATATCCAGTCACTGATGACTTGGATCTTGGTTGGATCCACATGTACGCCATGTTGATCAACAATGTAGCCTAGCTAATGGACCTTGTCCATGCCGAAGCAGAATTTTTCCAAGTTGGTGTATAGCTTGTGCTGTCGCAGGGTGTGCAAAACCTGCTGAATATGCTGCAAGTGTTCGACCCAAGTCTTGACGTAAATAAGAATGTCATCCAGATATACCACTACAAAAGTATTGGTGAATGGTCGCAGGATATCACCCATCATCCTCGTGAAAGTGGCTGGATCATTTTTCAAACCAAAGGGCATGACCAACCATTCAAAAAGGCCTTCCTTTGACTTGAAGGTGGTCTTCCATACATCTGTCTATTCTATCGAGACCTGGTGGTAGCCAGAATTTAGGTCAATCTTACTGAAGTATTTGGGACCCGTGATTTGATCAAGAAGGTTGTCGATTCAGGGAATTGGGTACTAGTTTCTGACTGTGATTTTATTTAGAGCCCGATAAGTAATGTAGATTCGTCAGGTTCCATCTTTCTTTTGTACCAACACGATTGGGCTCCCGCAAGGTGATTAGCTGGGATGGATGTGCCCCTTGTGGAGTAGTTCTTGGATCTGTCGCTTGACATCCTCATTCTATAACAGAGAGCGACGATAGACTGGGCCATTGGGCAACGGTGCGCTAGGGGTCATATAGATGGGGTTCTTGACCAGGCAGTGTAGAGGTACCCCGGTAGGTGAGGAGAAGATATCCAAGTATTCTTCTACGAGCTTATCTACTTGCTTCTACTGTGTGTAGAGGTCAGTTGTAGAGAACTTCGATCTGGTTGTGATATTTCTCTTATTTTGAGAGTGAATTATGAAGAAGACAAACTTCCCCATCTGAGAGATGACCTTCTTGCATTTCTTACCAGAGATCAAGGAATTAACACTAGGTGGTACTTCCTCGGGTATCCTATACAATTTCATGTTCAAAGTAATAATAAAACTACGGGGCCTAGACTCATATACAACATGACAATTCCATAAATAAGGTTGGCCCAAAAGAACATCAAAAACTTTGAGAGGAGAAACATCACACAATACCTCGTCTTTGAAGGGATTGATGTCGTACAACAGTCGACACTGTTGGCTGACATGGAGATCACTTCCTTGGCAAAGACATCAAATGTTCTAGATTTGTGGGTGTGGCATTGTCGACAGGGCCAGTCGCTTGATGACCTCTGCTAAGATGATGTTCTTCTGTCTACCGCTATCAATGATGAAGTGCAATGGGGTTCCTTTTACCCACATCTGTGAATGGAATAGGTGCTCTCCTTCTTTTGGCTCATCTGGTTCACTAGGTTGGAGCTTGGTGGTAGCAACGGTGGCACTAGGTTCTACTTCAATGATCCATATTACCATTTCTAGTTCCGGCTCAGAGTCAGAACCTGCATCTGATTCAAGGGCTTTCACTTCGACCACTGATGACTGCTTTGAGCGGCAGTCAGTAGTGTTATACCAAGGGATCTTATGGAAGTCGCACCACTTCCTGATATCTTTTTTTGTCTTTTCAGTGTCCTTTGCTTATGTATTGGAATCATTGTCTTGATACTACCCATATTTATTCTATCCTTTGTTCTATGGGTTGGGGCTGCCCTTTCCTGGATTTTTTTGTGAGGGATTCCTAGGCCCAAATTGTCGTGTCTTTTGTTTGAGCTTCTGCTCGATTTTGATGACATGTAGTTGGGTTGCACTCAAGGATGAGATGTCCAGAAATTCCATTTCGGTATAGATGTATTTATGTAGGGAACCAGGATACTTGAGCAGAAGATGTCTCTCTGAATCTTTGATACCCATCTTGGTGCGCAAGGCATGGAAGATATTTGTGAAATCTGGCACTGCTTGGTCTCTTTCTTTCCATAGTGTGGTCCATTTGGTATACAAGTCATCATAAATTACGATAGGGTAGTATTGTTCCTTAATAGCATCCTTGAAGGATTCCCAGGTGGTTGTGATTGTAAATAATGAGGGTTCCTCTGTTTCCTTTTGCTCACAGAAAGTTTCCCACCAATCTTTGACATGGAGAACGACTTGAGCAGCGCAAACGTAATATTTTCTCTATTCAAAAAGTTATGGACATAAAAATACCCTTCTAGTAGATTCAACCACTTGGTTACAACATTTGTGTCTATATGACCTTCAAATATAGGAATATAGAAGTTTATTTGTACTTTGAAGGGGGTGACGCCTCCGCTCGAAGAAGATGTGTCGCCAGTTGGTAGCTGCTGAAGGATTTGCGTGAAACTATCCATCATCTTGTTCCTTTGTTGCGTGAGGGATTCCTCAATCAGTAGATTGAAAGGATCTCATATCCCATCATATTTCTTTTCTCTTTCCATGAGAGGTCGATTGGGTGTGCGAGATCTTTTGTCCTCAAGAGAAACAAGCTCGAGACCCAACTCTTTGTACTCTGACCTCATTGGGGACATGCTTTAAGATGATAGGGAGAATACCGCTCTGATACCATTGATCTATATTTTATGAGAATAACGAATGAATACAAATTATTAACAGGTGCTTAACACAAAATAACAGAGATACAGTAAAATTGGTTTTCTATTCAATAAGGAAATAAGCTGAAAGTGTAAAATGCAGCAGAAAAAAACTTGTTGAAATGGTGGCGGCTTATCTCCGAGAAGAGATGTGATGGTTGCACTCATTCATAAGAAGATGATTACAATGAGGCTCTGAAGGAATTTTTACAATAAATAGAAATTCCCAAAACCCTATACATCCAAAATCCTAACCCTAGGAGAGGAAGCACCAAAAGTCATGTGGGCCTCGATTGTGTAAGTTAGTACATCAACTTCCTAGGGTTGTAAATTTTGCATACAATATTTGTTTTAGGCACATGATAGCCCATTGGAAAGGTATCGTCGGGGAGATTGATTTTGGAGGAAATAGGGGAGGAGCTCACCGTTTTCCCAAAAAACATCGTTTAGGGCCTCAAAATGGTTCCAGAAGTGAAAAAATGCTAAAAATAGTAAATTACCAAAATTGCCAGAGAACTGTTTTGAGCCAGTTGGAAAAGGTGGGTGGCCACATATATCCACCTGGATCATTTCTCTTCCATGATATCCAAAATCTGCTCCACATGTTGAAGGTGCTCCTCCCAATTTTTGCTATAGATTAGTAAAACATCAAAGAATATCAATAGGAACTTCCTTATTTGCTTGTTGAACAAATGATTCATGCAAGATTGGAAGGTGGCTGGCACATTAGTCATCCAAAAATTCATGACCAAAAACTCATAGTGTCCATAGTGACACCGAAAAGAAGTCTTGGAGATATCTTGCTCCCTCATTTTTATCTAATGGTAGCCAGAGCACAAGTAAATCTTTGTGAAATACACTGTCCCATGGAGCTCATCCAATGGCTCATAAATATGTGGGGTAGGGTGTCTGTTTTTTATTGTCTTCTTATTTAGATCCATGTAGTGAATACACATGCGCATTGTCCCATCTTTCTTTTTCACCAACACTACTAAAGATGCAAAGGGACTGGAAATTGGCCAGATGTGGCCCATGTCTAACAATTCTTTAAAGGCCTTTTCAGTTTCATATTTATATTTCTTTGGGTTCTTGTAGGGAGTGTTGATGATAGGTTTTTCACACTCCTCCAATTCTACGATGTGATCAAACCTCTTATCTGGTGGTGCCCCTAGTGGTATAGGCTCAAAGAGCTTGTTGTGCATGTAAATGAACTTTTGGATCTCTCGTTAGTAGTGAGTCTCCCCCTTCTTGTCTACCCCGACTGATATTCTACACTATGTTGCATAAACAATGTATTCCCTCCTGAAGATGGATTCCATGTGTTTGGTTGTCACCACTCTCAATATGTTTCCTATCATACCCTTGAGAACCACCTTTTTCCCATTTTCTTCTGTGAAGTAGATTTCCATGGTTTTTTAATTTGCGGTGAATGTGCCCAATGTACTAAGCCATTGTACTCCAAGGATGATGTTGGTGTCTAGACGGTCCATAACATTGAAATCATGTGCCAAATCATGCCTTCCCAAAGTAAGTTTCATTCCTTGAATGTATTTGTCACAAGGCATGGTGTGCCCCCTTGTTACCTCCACAAGAAATCCCTTAAACTCAACTGTCGATATATTCCTTCTCTATAGTAGGGTTTATTCAATGAAGTTGTGTGAGGCACCTCCATCAATGAGAACTGATCCCTTCTGACCTTGTAGCATCCCTCTCATCCTGAAAGTGTTGAATTTAGGTACCCCACTGATCGATGCAAGTATCACTTTCTCATCTATTGTAAGGTCGTGACTTTTATCTTCCTCTTCTTCCCATCCTAAGTTTTTTGCCTCCATTTTCTATAGGTGGACGATATCTTCATCCTCCTCATCATCTGATATCACCTCAATGTAGTGGGATTTTCCCTTACCCATGCATTTGTGTGTTGGGTCCCTTGGTTCCTTGCAGGTGAAGCACAACTGCTTCCTCCTCAATTCCCTCCTAGTGGGATCAACCATCCTACCCCTTCCTCGATCAAACCCCCTTGGGTCTCTCAATCCTTGGTTCATAGGAGGTATTTGGTATCTACCCCCTTGGTTAGGAGGTCTAGGGGTGAATATCATATTTGATGCCAATCCCAGGTCCGTGGTCTTCCAAATGGCATCATGCAATTTGATAGGCTTAAAATCCTTGACCCAACCCCTCAAGGGATCCATCAACCCTTCTGTGAAGAGCATGATAAGTCTCACTTGAGACACATCCTGTACCATCACTACCAATATCTGTAACTCTTCTATGTAAACATCTGGTGATCATGCATGTCTCAGTTGTGTCAACTCCCTAAAAGGTATCTCTGGGTACCCCTAGTCAAACCTGTCAATGAGCCTCTGTGTGAACTATGTATAGGACGTGACCTAATTGTGACCTAGTGTGGTCAACCCATGGTACCACCAATCATGAACCTTTCCCTCTAGGTACAGAGTGGAAAATTTTATGGCATTCATCTCCCTCATGGGGTTAAGTTGTAGGTAGGTATCCTACTTCTGCACCCATGCTTGTGCAGTCACCTTAGAAGATCCATGAAAATACAAATTTTTTATATTTCCTACCCTGGGCTCAAATTCATAGTCGGGCCTTTGATATTGTTTAGGCTTACCCCGAAACTTGATTCCACAATATTGGTCCAACATTACTTTCCTCTTGAACCCTGCACTTAAGGAATGCTAATCCATGGCATACTGCTCAAATTTGTCCTCAATCCCATCCTCATAGTTGCGATGTGGCTGATTATACAAGAATGTAGGTAGATAGGGCCTACAAGTGGTCCTACTCTGTGTTTTCCCCTGAGGTGAACCACCTCCATAACTCTTCCCCTCAGTGTGCTAACAAGGGCTATGATCCCGTTGAGGTATAATCCACCCATGAGATCCACTAGCTTCTCTATTTTTATAAACCTACGGACCCTTCCTTGCATGATTCATCTACATCAAGAGTTGCGCCAATCTCTCATGGATGGCATTCACTCTTTCCCGAGTTTCTATCATTTCCACATTTCCCCTATGCACCGCTTCCTGGTTTTCCTGTAGATGATGTACAATGGTACTATCTTTCATATTTATGGAGTGTTGTAACTCATTAGCAAAAAATTCTAGAATCTATGGCTCACTGTCCTCACCTGACCGCTCCATTTCTACCTCTGTCTCACCTGTCTGCTTCCTATGTCTACCCATGTAAATACCACTGAACTTTCGCATGCACTAATCCACACAAGTTGGGAGGATCAATTCTCTAATGACACTATAATTCTCCCAAGCCAAATTTTTTTCTTGAAACACTAATTGTTGACTGTTTTCTATGTTTGCTTATGTATTTGCAAGTTTACTCATGAAGATACGCATTAAGGGTTTACTTTATTTTTCTTAAGCATTGGAATAATACATCTGAAACATATAATCATAAACACGACAAGATACACAAAGAACACCAGTAGAGAAGCAATAATGTCATATCTGACCTTTATTTAGATCGTAGAGAGATCCCTTGCACAATAGATCTACAGATTTGGAAGAAAACCCCAATAATATCAAAATGGGTTGTCATCCAATACAATAATAAGAAATATAAATATAATAGCCTCCCAAAGGTTGTCTAAGAAGAGATCCAATCCTCCAAAGTCTAACTACATGGAAGATAAGACTGAAGAAAAGAGAACCCCTCCAACTGGTTGAGTTGCACCCTGCTCTTGTTGTTGACGAACCCTCAAGTTTTGGCCCTCCTCTTTCTGAGCTCCAAATCCCTCCAAAATCTCCTGGAATGTAGATCAGACTAGAATAATCCACCGAGCCAAGTTTCAAGATGAACGAAGAAGTTCTTATCCTCCAACTAAGCAAACCCTCTACTGGTTGTGCCCTCCTGGTTTGATTGAATCAATGAGATTTCTTTCTCCCTTCTAGGAGCCTCCAAATGCCACCAAAATATCACGGATTTTAGATTTTGCCACTACTAAAAATATGATGAAATCTAAAGAAAATATATGAAGATCTGGGCCAGTAAACAATGATAACCTCTTCTTGCAATGCACTGCTCTTTTCTCCAATTCATGCCAAGATATAGGAAATAAAATGCCAATATAATCTCCTTCGGAATAGACCAAGAATTATTCTAGGGACCATATGAAGAAAACCCAGATTCTCCTTTTCCAATAAGCCTTCGCCTTTCACCAGATAGAATCAATATCCTCAAGGTGGGGCACCCCCCTAGATGGAAACCTCCAAGGTTGCGCGCTAGTCTGATTTTTCCTGTAGATCAAACCCCTGCAAAACTGTAGAATGGTGTGGGAGGATTATTTCACCTTTGGGACCAAGCCTGGATCAAGAAAGGTGGAATCTTTCACCACCAAGTTGATCTCTAGTGTTTTAGTCTCAAAACCCTCAAAACTACTTGTGCTCAATAGCTCCAATGCAAAATAAGATAATAATTTAGAATGCCTTAGAAGTGCGCCCTACCCTTTCCTTTATAGCTCCAGTCTACTCATCTGTTGAGTTAGTTCATCCCTAGGTTTAAATCTTAAATTTAACTCACCTTTTCTTTTCTTTCATTGAGTTATTGTTTTTAACAAAAAGTCAACTCAGTAATAGAATGTTATGTTTAAGAAATGTCTTATAGTTGGCTTTGTCCCCAATATGCCTGAGACTATAGTCTAGTGGGGAAAACTAGACTACTGAGTCTCTTCGGACCTCTTCATCAAGAAGTGGGGGACATTACACCTTTATTTTTGTTATTGTATTTCTTTGGGATGAGAAAAAATATATTCAGGTTATGTCTGGATGAATCAAACATGAGAACACTCATAGTTGTATGACTGTAGAGACAACATAAATGTTAATTTTGTTTTCACTCATGAAAACATTGAGGATAATCTGATAGAGTGAATATATATATATGCTAGGACATGTATGAGAATGTTTTGTTGATTTAAATGTGGTGGTACATGCATTTTTATTTACATAGAGGATTATATAATTATGAATGTGATGATGCATGTTATGTGTAGGAAAGATTGGGGTTGTTAGGTAAGACAACTGCCAATGGTGGAAAACCTCGAGTAGGGGAAAAATACAAGATGGATATTATTGAAAGATTGAAGAAGGGACTTTAAGAGCTCCCCTGAAGCACCAATGATGAGGTAATATTAGAAAGGTTGTTGGAAGCAAAGACATGTATAAATATTTCATACCCATGTGGAATGAGGTATGAAAGGGATTGGGTAAGGATCCCTTCTGAAATATTTTATGTTTTCATGATATGTATATAATTTGTATTGGTTGTTGTATTTTATGGATACCAAAGTAGGGTATGATTCAGGAAAGAAAAACTTGGATGATAAAGGAAGGTACCTCTAGAGGGAAAAGATGGATTGGAATATTTTCCAATAATTCATGAAAAAACATGTCATGAATGCATTAATTAATTGTGAATGATTATGAATAAAAGTGTTGATAAGTATCACATTGGTTAAATGCATTGAGGAGATGCATGTTGTATGAAAGAGGTAAGGTATTTTATTTCCCATTATGGAAGGATAAAATTCCAGTATTCCAACACATATGTGAAATGGTAGATAGATGAATTGGGTGGCCATGAATGTTGGCACCCTAGTTACCAGTAAAGAAAGAATGCATGGATGCATTTATGTGAAATTTGAGTTTCATTCAGGCATGCTGATTTGAGGTTATCATTATATTGAAGTAGCAAACAGAGTCATGCTATAATAATGAATGTTGATAAATTAGCCATGTGGTGAGAGGTTGGCTGAGTTCCAACTCACCATGATGAAATTCCTAACCTAAAATGTGGTAGTTTAAATATCAATGCAAGGGTGCATTGTGTGTAAATGTGGACATGTATGTTAGCACATTGGTTACATTCTTATTATGATTGAATGCATTATATAAATATTGGTATGAAAAATGTTTCCTAAGATAGTAATGGTAATTTCCTTTTATTTTGTATGGGGTGATATATATAAGTCATACAATTTTTATTATGCACAATTTAAAACAATTTTTTTTTGTGAGTCACTGTAAATGTGTAATCAAAATGTAATGTGCATGAGAAACTAACAATTTGTTTGGTTGTGTGAAGATTGAAATTAAAATAAGAATGGTCTTGGATATGGCAGTGATATAAATCCATAAGGAAGACCAATTCATGTTGATTGTAAAATATCCAAACTACTATGGGAAAGAAGTCCCGTACTTGTTGAATTTGGTTCCTATATGGAAAAGATTTCAAAATTGATAAGTGGAATTTAAAATATGTGGATAATAGATTGAAATTTGTTTTTATTGAAATTGATGGAAATATATCAGAGTTACTGTATGCATGTGATATAGGTGAGATGAGAGATCTATCCTAGAGGGACAAATGATGGTTTCCAAGATAGAAGAGCATGAAAAGGCCACTATTGTGACATGAATCCCTCGTATTCCATGGTATTCATTGTGATGAGGTATGATATGCTAGAGAAATCTAGAGGGAAGCCTTAGTTGTAAGACTATATAAGTATTAGAGATCTTCCAGTGTGTGAAATCCTTGAAAAATGAGAAGGGGATACCTGAGCCTGGAGGGTGAGTGTCTGCAAGGAAGAGGAGACTTGAATAATTCATTTTACATGCTTGATGGAATTATGAGCATAATGGTTATGTCAAGGAAAATAGTGAGTCGATTAAATGTGGCAACCATATGGATGCAGATCCATGAATTGCACATATAAGTATTGCTCTAATATGTATATTTCCTCTTGAATCATGACCAACAATGGAACGTTTATGCATGAAAAATTGAATTAATATGTATGTTGTTTGAAATTGATGTAGAAATAATGTTGAAATACTAAGAGTTTGGGAGAGGCCCAGATCAAGGAGAGGAATACATTGTGGAAGCAACTAAAAGATGAAGGCATGGAAGTTGTTCCTAACATGTAAATAAAAACGAGGACATTTTTCCTTTTTAAGGGGGAGGGGTACGTAACACCCGATTTTTAAATACTCATTATATGTAATTAATAATGTCTAATAATTTCCATGCCATGTAATATAAACCTTGTAAATGTATTACTATTTAAATGGAAAATGCCAACTAGTTTATTGATGGGTGAAGCCTTAAATTACTAGCCATGATACAACGAGAGAGATTAGTGAGGAGGCATATAGCCATTTCCTTCTTGTAACTTCTACCTTATGTAGCATGAAAATGAGGCTACTGAGGGTGATCAATATTTTGCCAATCATGTGATTCTCCATAAGGAGGATGTAAAACATTTTTCTAGCCATCATGTTCTGGTATGACCAGAGGATCAGAAACATGGTTTGGAATTGGAATATCGATACTTGGATGAAGGTTTTCAGGCATAAGTGGAGGTCTATAGGCTTGTTGGGCAGAAAAAATGAGGAAACATATTTGTAGAAATTGATTGAATTTATCTGACTCTGCATCAAAATGTATGGAAAATAAGAGCCTCTTATTATCCGTTTTCCAAGGACCTAGTCCTCTACCTCTATTATTTCTTCTCCTTCCATGACTGCCTCTACTGAAAAAGATCATTCTAATACACATTCACAAATCAGATCCAAAGCATCATTAATCTATCATCTAAGCATTTGCAAAATAATAATTTAGACCTAGCTCTATATACCATAAAACATATGCAAGAAATCACAATGCATTTCATGTCCTAGAGTTAATAATCACTTAGAATAGGGACTTAGAAGGGTTCTCGGGATTCCATGATTGGGATTTAATGAGCGTAAGATGGTAAGTATGATAAGGAAAATGTAATATGGAATGTTCATTTACCATAATGATCTCTATCAAATAATTACACTCTTATGATCTTCCTTGTATATAGAATAGAGCAAACATAAAACCAAACGAACATTTCTTCAAACTCAAATAATTCTACTATGAGGCACTTTGTACAACTACAATCAAGCATGGGAATGAAACATGTAATTGATATAGTGAAAGGGATTGTAATGGACGAAAAATGTTAAGTCTGACAGGAATAAAATGATCATGCTTTCATTACAATTGACTTCAATCATTATCCACCTTTATGACCCCAACAAGCAGAATTATAATAGCCATACAACCATAGCATTTGATCCTAAAGGTAAATCTCATTTTATTATCCTTTCATCAAAATTCTTACAACAATTTGATTATTTCTAGAATTCATTCACATAATACTCTCATCATACCTTTGGTTCCATCTATTATTCATAAAAAAAATCCATGTATCATCCATTTTCATTTTTATTAAATCATAGTATATCACTTCCATTGTTGGATGAAAAATTACATGTAACAACTCCCATGATATCAACCATACATCAAAACATCAACCAACAAGATCCCATGTATTGAATAAATCAATCTTAGTCAAATGTACATAGGTTACACTATACACATTTGATTTTCAAAACTAATATCCAACTAAGCATTTGTTCTGCAAGGGTGGTGTTAGAACTAGAAGTTATCCTTAGACTGGTTGAAAGACAAGCTCAATACCCATTTTATTCTTGATCATTTAATTTATTTGACAAGGTGGATCAACAAGACAGGGAAAGGAAGAGGGAAACAAGCTAACTACAAATCAATAGCTACCATTGGGCAAGGAGTCATAAACACCCTGTTCGGTAAAGGAAATCAAGATGCATAACAAGTAAAAGTTTTATATAATTATGGGTAGAGGAATGAAGAACATGACAAAAGGTGGATAATTCACAAAACATTAAACCTTTCTGAAAAATTGAATGCAAGGTACTTTAATAAAACAATGATTTAATAGGAAAGTTATAGAAGATCTTCTTCTACTCAAGAATCTATTAATCAAGGGTAGTTTCAGATCCTATGAATTTTCAATTTATACAAGAAAGAAGATGTAAAGAAATAAAAAAAAATAAGTTTAAACATTCTAGTAGCACAACTCTCATGGATCTTCAATTACAAAAATGATTAAAACATGAATGCCCTCGGGATTACAAATAAGAAACAAAACTTCTCCTCAAACTCTCTCCTCTTTTGGATCATGAACTCCATTTTCTCAACAAAACCACTTCTATATATAATGTATCAATCCTTCCTACTATAAATAGGTCGAATCCCAAGTGGTTTCATTGGATTCCTTTTTCTCTAGGAGCCTTTACAACAAGGTGAAAAAAAAATCCACCTAGCTCCTATTGTTTTGGATCTTGTCTATTGTGATAAATATTTTTTTTGAAATAGGTCATGCTTCTTGATCTGGTGATAGAAAACATGTCCCTCATGTCCAAATACCTCCTAATAAACCATTGAAATGCCCTCAGATAGGTGGAATCCCTCCTACAACTCGGATTTATCAAACTGTTAGAGTTTGCCGCACAATTTTAGGATTAGTTGCAAACTTTCCTATAGATGATGACTTCAACTTTTCTCCCAAACGACGAACTGGGCCGCGTTGATGTTTGGTCAAAAAGTCTAATATATTATGATTCATATCCACAAAAAATTTCAGAACAACCCACATCAACATTTAAAAGGTATTCTGAAAAAATGACTCTGTTGTGCACTAATTCGCTCCAAATTGTCCCAAAATTACAAGTTCGCAACGCCTTTGATAACACACGCTGTGAAATTTCATGTAGGTCCCTTTTTACATTTAAAATTTATTCCGACTTTTAAAACTTGCACAACAAGATGGGAAATACTTCTAGAACCTACTAAAACCTCTTGAAACATGAAGTAAGCTTTAGAAATTATATGAATATTGTAACCTTAGCTCAAGACCCAAAATCATTACTCAGGTTATAATTATATGCAAAAAGTGAACCGTGGAAAAAATGATGCTGATGTGAAATAGTATCATGTATTCATTTTTTCCTGGTACTCCTTCTAGTTTCCACCTTTTTCATTTTCTCACAAAAATTCAAGCAACCTACCCTCTGGAATGCTTCCATGAAAAATGGTTCAGAATTGATAAGTTACATGTCATGTGGCTAATACCCGACAATATCTCCTCCTTTGTAAAACTTATTACCTTGATGACTATCCATGATAGCTTGTTTTGAAAACCCTTTACCCTCTTATAAAAGCTTGTTATCAAATATAGGATAAAAACATGAAAATAGGGTTTGTTTACAAAACTGTCACAACATAGGGTTTACTTGAATAAAAAATTTATGCACAACAATAGTGTGAGGATGAACATGCTTCAGATAGGAGGTGAGAAACGAAGAACAAAAATCCCAAATTGAATGAGGAAACAATCAAGAAAAAATTTAGCAACTCTGTGAAAAACAAAGGGTTCACAATGCATTGTTGAGTTCGCAATGCAATTTATGAGTTTCCATAACACAATTTATAGCATCACAAAAAATATAGCGGATAAGGTTACTGCTGCAAGAGGTAGCTGAAAATTGATTCTTTTGGTATACAATAACAAACTTGAATATTTACGAAGTTTAGGATACCAATGATTTAGGATTTGATAAGTGAAAAGAGTTTTCAATGCAAAAAACATGTAATAGTTTGCAACACAAAAAATATGTAATAGTTAGCAACAATATACAGTGGTTACAAGAAAGAATTATAATATTTCATTTGGATGGTGAGAACATGTAACCAAATACTACATGAAGTCTTTAAACTGAGAGACATGTATGACCAAAACTTTCCCTCTTCTACTAATTATGACAACCACCATCATGAATGAAATACTTTTGTAACTGTACTCTGATCAGCTTTCTAGACCTTGAATCTTGTACATCCTATGTGTTAACATATGGATCCATAGGGAATGAATACATCCCTGAGAGGGTCCAAGAACATGGTAGTTCTAGTACCTTATCCATTTATCCTTGCAAAAGAGAGACCACAGAGCTCCTTGCAGATTTATTGAAATATGAAAATACTCTCACACTGCAACTTGACCACACTATGCAAAATGAAGGAAATGCTCAAAAGGTGAGATTGTTTGTGTACACCTACTCTACTTGATAAAACAAATCTGATCAAGTGTATACAAATTTCTGGTCTAACCATTCAAGCAATTGACTGAGCAACTAAAATATTTGCATATATTTTTTTAGATTAAAGACTTGAAACCGAATCAACAACTCTTCATAAAACTGAACTCTAACTTTATAGTCGAACTGGGGTAACACAATTTCACTAACGAAATCCTCCAAATAAGATTCTACAGGATCGTGGAAGGAATGAAAACCAAATCTTAACCGATAATCAATAATGCATACCTTAGTCTGATCTTCATAACTGAATTGATCCAACACAATTTTTTCTTCATGGTTGGAATTGTTTTGCATGCTTTATGTTTTAGTGAAAGAATAAGGTATCAGTTGTGAATATCCATGTGATCCATAAGAGGAAAAGTAACTCTCTCCATTAATGAGCTCTTCTTCTTCTATCTTAAGGAAATCATTTTTCAGACTTGATGAAATATTGAATCTGTTGCTCAATATTTCCAGAAGAAAGGAAAAATACTTTCTCATGATCTTCAACAACACTATCTGAGTGTAAATGAGGGTTGTTCAATGGTTCATCATCATTTGTTTCATCTAGGATATCATCTTCAATATCATATATTTATTTTTAGTTTCAAGATCCTCTTGCATAGAAGAGTTTGAAATTTCTTCTACAATAACTAACTCTTCTTTAATATCCTTTTCAACAAGATTTTCATAAATCTCATCACAAGAGAAACATTTTATTGTTTGTTGATTACAATAATCAAATTGTTCACAACAATCTTCAAGAAGTATGTCATCAAAATAATACCTTTTACAACATTTGTTGAAATCAACATCGAAATCTCTCAAGGAACATATGCTATAAGGATGAAGAGAAAAAGTCCATTCTCATGCATCACCCTTTAAAGAGTACATGAGCATTTTCATCAATAGATCCTCATGAAGTATTCCTAGCTGATCCATGCATTGATGAAATGTAACAAGATGTTGGGAAGGATTATCCTCCTTCTCTTCTTTGAAAACAAGAAGATAATCTATCCATTCCGATGGAGGAGGCACTAGATCTGGAAAACTAGGTACAATTCAAAAATTGAGAGGTGAAAACCTCTATTCCAATGTAGCTTCGATGGACTTTGTCGTCTTGAATAAGTGAAGTTTGCAACAGATCCTTTCTTCATGGAGTGGATTCGCTAGGTGAATGATGCACTCTGAATATTTCCAACTTCATTTCACCATCCAAAGATGGATCTCATCAGTGCCATTCTCCCAGGGAATATCTTCAACTTCATCCCTGATAATGGCTCCAAAAATGTTAGCACTAGAATTTGTCCTTAGACTACTTGAAAGACAAGCCCAATACCCATTTTATTCTTTAGGATTGAATTTATTTGAGCAGGTGTATCAACAATACCGGGAAAGGAAGAGGGAAACAAATTAATGAAAAATCAATAGCTACGATTGGGAAAGGAGTCATAAACACCATGTTCAGTAAAGGAAATCAAGTTGCATAACATAATTTTTTTTTATATAATGATGGGTAGAGGAATGAAGAATATAACAAAAAGTAGATCATTCAAAAAATAGTAAACCTTTCTGAAACGGTGAATGCAATGTACTTGAATAAAACAATGATTTAATAGGCAAGTTATAACAGATCTTCTCCTACTCAAGAATCTATTAATCAAGGGAAGTTTTTGATCCTATGAATCTGCAATTTATTCAAGCAAGAATATATAAAGAAATGAAAAAAAATGTAGTTCAAAGAATCTAGTAGCACAAATCTCACGGATCTTCAATAACAAAAATGATTAAAACATGAATGCCTTCAGGCTTACAAATAAGAAGAAAAACTACTCATCAAACTCTTTCATCACTTGGATCATGAACTATAGCCTTTTCTCAACAAAACCACTGTTATCTATAGTTTATCAATCCTTCTTACTTTAAATAGGTTGAATCCCAATTGGTTTCATTGGATTCCCTTTTCTCTATGAGTTGTTACAACAAGGTGAAAGAAAAAATTTACCTAGCTCCTATTTTTTGGATCTTGTCTACTGTGATAAATGTTTTTTTTAAACAAGTAATGATGCTTGATTTGGTGATATAAAACATGTACCTCGTGTCCAAATATCTCCTAGGAAACCATTTGAACCCCCTCAAATAGGTGGAAGCCCTCCTACAACTCATATTTATCAAACTGTTAGAGTTTGCAGCACAATTTCAGGATTCGCTGCAAACTTTCCTGTAGATGATGATTTCAATTTTTCTCCCAAATGACGAACTGGGTCGGGCTGAGTTTTTGTCAACAATTCCAATAAATTATGATTCATCATCGAAAACAATTTCAGAATAACCCATATCACCATTTAAACGTTATGATAAAAACATGACTTTGTTGTGTAATAATTCGATGCAAACTATCCCAAAATTACCCATTTACAACGCCTTTGAGAACACACGCTGTGAACTTTCCTGTAGGTGCCTTTTTATATTTAAAATTTATGTCAAATTCTAAAACATGCAAAACAACCTGGGAAATCCTTCTAGAACCTGCTACAAACCTCTTGAAACATGAAATAACCTTTATAAATCATATGAATATTGTAACCTTAGCTCAAGACCCAAAATCATTACTCATGTTATAATTATATGCAAAAAGTGAACCATGGAAAAAATTATGTTGATGTGAACTAGTATCATGTATTCATGTTTTTCTGGTACTCCTTCTAGTGGCCACCTTTTGATTTTCTCATAAAAATTCAAGCAACCCACCCTCTAGAATGATTCCTTGAAAAATGGTTCAGAATTGATAAGTTACATGTCATGTGGCTCAGCCTTGACAATCTCTCCCCCTTTTCGAAACTTCTTAGCTTGTTGATTGTCCATGATAGCTTTTTTTTAAAATCTGTTTCCCTCTTATAATAAATTTTTATAAGATATATGATAAAAACAGGAAAATACAGCTTGTTTACATAATTCACACAACTTAGGGTTTACTTGAATAAACAATTTATGCGCAACAATAGTGTGAGGATGAACAAGATGCAAGTAGGAGGTGAGAAAAGAAGAACATAAATCCCAAATTTAATGAGGCTGCATTCAAGAAAAAATGTATCAACTCTATGTAAGACAAAGGGTTTGCAACGCACTGTTGAGTTTGCAGTGCACAACTTGTAGCATCGTAAAAAATATAGTGGATAAGGTTAATGCTCCAAGAGGTAGTTGCAAATTGATATTTTTGGTATAAAATAAAAAACTTGAATATTGTTGAAGTTTAGGATACCAATACTATAGGATTTGATAAGTGCATAGAGTTTGCAGCGTAGAAAATATGTAACATTCTGCAACGAAAAAAATATGTAACAGGTAGAAACAATATACAATGGTTAAAAGAAAGAAATACAAGATTGCATTTGGATGATGAGAACATGTAACCAAAAACTGCATGAAGGATTTAAACTGAGAGA